>CABHPR010153130.1:21601-43520 GCA_902168415.1 Peromyscus melanophrys
TGTGTGTGTGTGTGTGTGTGTGTGTGTGTGTGTGTGTGTGTGTGTGTATGTCTGAGCACCTGTGTGCATGTGTGTGTGTGCTGTATGTGTACAATATACACACATGTGTGTATGTGTGTGCATGTCCATTCACTTGCAGAGTTCAGAGGAGGTCAAGGGTCCTGCTCTAGCACTTTCTCTACCTTCTTCCCTTCACACAGAATCTGTTACTGTACTGTGATCTAGATTGACAGTGAGGAAGGCCCAAAAGTCCTCTTGCCTTTCCCTTGTACACACAGATCTGGTGTTATAGGTCATAGCCCAGTTTTGAACACATGTTCTGATGATTTGGCTCAGATGTCCATTATTTGAGAGCAAGTACTTGCACCCAATGGCCTATCTTCTGGCCTTATACAGATTCTTCTTTCATGGGGAAATATTGCACTATAATCATGAATTTAATTACTGTAGAACTAAGTTTATTAATCATATATTTAGATAAAAAAGCCCAGAAATTACAGTGTTATATTCTTGCTTCTCATCAAGTCACCTATCTATTTTCTCATGGAAAAAAACAATATAATAGTGAACATTACATTGAATCATTAAAATAAACTAAGGAAATAATCACATTAATATGAACTCATTAAAATCTGGCATGTCATTCAAGTGAGAAACAATTCATAGTAAAATATAGTCAGCAGGTAGAATGTGATTATTTCTTTTAGTCTTTCACAAAGCTATATAGATAAATCTGACATGAATATAGCAGGGCATAGATACAGTCATGCAGGCAGTCACAGGTTGAGATTAACCATAGAGACTGCTCTATCAGTAATGTGAGAAAAAACTTAGAGGTGATATATAAAGAATAGAAACCCCACACAGGTGAGATAACATCAAATGTAAAGGGAAAAGGATAGACATGAGCCAGGAACTCCAAGAAACTTAGAAGCCAATTAGAGCATTGCTTTCTAAAAATGGAAGTCAGTAAGGAGGCCAACATTGTCAGCAGCATAATCATGAAGGCAAACTTGGCAGATAGAAACCTGAGGCCAAGGAAAGGAAATTCCTTTCCCACAATATTACTCAAGACTATGCTCACCCAGGCACCTAGAAAAGCCCCTCAAATATCAGGGCTCACCTTCTTAAAGTTTGGGATGTGTTTCCTTTCAACAAAGCAGCTGAACTCATGACAAAGCACATCTAGTAACCGAAGTTGCCCTCATGCTCCTAGGTGTGTTGATCCCTCTAGAATTACAGTCAGACAGTATGAACAATTTATGAGCCTTGCAAGGCTCAAAGTTTTTTATGGAAATGTGTTCACCTTTTAATTTTCTAGTCTAAATCATAGCTTGTTGTTCTATGCCAGCATAAATCGTCCAATATTATAAAATTACATGAAATGATAGCATTAATTTTTTTAATCTGTGGTATTCACATTTTCAAGATACATGTTTTATTTCATTTCATGCACAGTAGAGAACTGACTAAGAATTTAAATTTATTCAATATTTAATAAATACAATATCTACATTGTATTTAGGAAGAGGAAGATGTAGTCAAATTTCCTCTTCTTGGAGGAGACAAGCCAGTTGACATAGCTTCTAAACAAAACTCGTCCATTACTTGCCCATGGATGCTGAACTACTTCAGCTACAGGATTTCTTTATACTTAATGGTCCATGATATGGTGATTTTATACTTCTATATGGTTGCATCATGATGCCAAAAATATTAAATCAAAAAATATTTTTGATGAATGATTGAAGATCATTTTGGATGGGGTTAATATTTAAATTGCTGAACTCTGATTAAAATTATAAAGTCAGGGGCTGGAGAGATGACTCACAGGTTAAGAACACTAGCTGCTCTTCTAGAGGTCCTGAGTTCAATTCCCAGTAACCACAAGGTGGCTCACAACAATCTATAATGAAATCTAATGCCCTCTACTGGCGTGCAGGTATACATGCAGGCAGAACACTCTATACATAATAAATAAATAAATCTAAAAATATATAAAGTGAATAAACTCATCTCATCAATTAGAGCCTCTACTGGTTTAAGAATCACTTACCTTGAGTCAAGAAAATTCTAAAACTTATCCTTGGACCTTACTCTTTCTCCTCAACATGCAGATTTTATAATAAAATTCTGCAAATTGTGTGTAAACCAGTTCCTAAAATATAGATTTCTTTTACTTTCCATCCTATTCATCCTTTATTTTTTAGATAACCATAACAGTTAAGGTTATAAGCTCGGCAGTATGAATCACCTTTGTAACACTGGTAATAACAGTTCATGTAAGGCCAAGGCAGGAGGATTGTTGTGAGTTAAAGGTTAGCCTGGGAAGACTAGTAAGTTGCAGAATAACATGGGTTGCAAAGTGAGATCCTACAGAATGGAACCCTATCACAAAAAGTAGCTTAAGAAAAGAAATTAAAAAAAAGACTGTGTTCCTGATCTTGTACTTCTTACCTAGCTCATAGAGAACACTGGGATCCCTTCTCAAATTTGTGTTGAATTGTGTGACCTTGTGTCTGTGTGTGAGTGTTTGTGTGTGTGAGTGTGTGTGTGTGTCTGTGTGTGTGTGTGTGTGTGTGTGTGTGTGTGTGTGTGTCCCTTTCCTAGATTAGGGGTTAGAGGAAAATATTGTCCTGATGTCATTTCTGACTTCTGCCTTTGAGACGAGGCCTGTCAGTGAACTTGGAGGAGACCTGGTAGTCAGTAGGCCTGATTATTCTCCTGTTTCCAATGAGGCCACCAATGCAAAAAGGCTACAGGTGATTGTGTAGACACAGCTCAAGTGAATAGATTTTATTAATGTTTAAAAGAAACTTACCATTATTTTGAATTTTCAGCTTAACTAGAATATATAAACAATTATTTTACAGGAATTTATAACCAGTAAATTGGAGGGAGTTTCGGAGTCACATGGATAATAGAATGTTTTACATCTATATCTCTTTGTACCACTTCATTTTAGGACACAACCGTTATTCTGTCAAAAACTTTGTTAGATAATTTTGTTAGAATATTGTCCATGTTCTTCGAAAATACCATTAATATCTTTTTGGTGAGACACAAAATGAAAAGTTTTAACACTTTTAATATTATTGTAAAAGTGTATTTTATCAATAATTAGTCCATTATATGAATTTAATGAAAAATACTCATAATTAGTGCCACATTATACATACAAAATTGTTGGTTGTCTTAGCAATGTGAAAAAATCAAATAGAATCTGAAATGTTTTCTATTCTGTAAATTAATTATCAAAGATCTTTAAATGATGGTCTTTTATATCTTTGTCAGGTTATATTATTATCCTTGCATTATATAGTCTAAACTTTCTTGATAGTTGCTGAATGCATATATTTATATTGTTTAAATATTGCTTTCTTTGGCAATACGGTACTATTAAATACATGGAAACTGTGGAGGCTTATGGGCCAATACACCTTCCACAATGAAATGCTACCATGTCCAATCTTATGCAGGTCTCTTGAGAGTATTCACAGATGTTGACAATTCTGGAAGGCAATGGCCATTTCATGACTGAAAGAAAGCATTGAACAGATTCTATCTCCAAGTTTAAAGCACCCATAAAAGATATAAAGCTACACTTATGTTTCATTATAGCATGCATAATTCCATTACATGAATATACTCAAAGGAAGACACATATGTTCAGAAATGTGCACATTTAAATAACAACCAGTAATTCTTACCTTGGTAAATTCAGGCTCCTTTGAGAAAAATATCATACACCTGTCTGAGTGACTCATACAACAAATATTTATTTCAAGATGTCTTGAATGCAAGGAAGTTTAAGGTCTGGGTGTCAGTTGAGATGTTTTCTGGTAGTGCTTCTTTCTAGACTGCAGATGCCTGTCTTTTATTGTATCCTCATAAAACAAAAGTAGTAATCAGAAGCCAGAGCATTTAAGGTTGTTCTCCCCCACCATGATAAGAGCACCAATTCTATCAAGAGGTGCCTCCCTTCACGACCCAGTTAACATTGAAATATCATCTATTTATAGATACCGTCCCATTCAACACATGTAGAGAACACGTACTGACTCAATACCTCCTCTGTATTTTTTGCCATGTAATGTATATTCATTTTTCTGTTTGCACCAAAAATGTATAGTGAAAGATTAAGGAAATATATTTCTTTGGGTTCTGATAATATTCATAAATTAATATTATAATAATTTATGTGATTTTGAACATTTAATGATAAATGCAAATGCATAGGAAGGAATAACATGAGCAAACACCTTTCTCAAAAATCATTATTGTATTACTCAGTTATGGGTAATTTATATCTTTTCAATTTATTAAAAATGTGTCTGAAAAGATAAGCAAATTTTGCTGTAGTCAGTCTTCAGCACATATTTTATTTCTCAACAGAGGTAAGTGATTCCTGGTTTCTAATTCTGGTAGCAACTAGAGTCAGCATGGAGTTCAGCAGCTCATTAGAGTGCTGTGCAGCTGTGAGAAAATTTCCTCCTTGTTCCTCGAGGCTAAGTTCAAGTGTATTTCCTGCCTTGTCAATATTGGGCATAATAGGTGCTTCAGAATGTAGGACTCTGGAATGCAACTAGGTGGCATTTCATTTCATTAGTGATGGGACACTTTACAATTATCACCAAGAAAGATACAGTTTCAGCTATTCCATTAGCCTGAAACAAAACTCAGCATTTTTTTTGTTTGCATTTATGTGAGTATTGAGGGTTTCAAGAAAATTGTAGGACAGAACTCAGACTTACTTCTATATCTAATCATTCTTTGTGAGAAATGAGATTCAAACCTGGATGTAGGGTAGAGTGTACAATCAGATGCCCAGATTTCCTAAGACAGATTCAACATCTAGTGATTCTTATGAAAAATGAATTTGTTTCATAATCAACAACTATTTACCATTGTCCCACATGAAATTTACCTCATCCTGAGAGAACAGAATTTGAGAAAGTGTTATCTCACTTATATGCTCTAGATTGACTCAGAGACTGAATGAAAAAAAAGTCTGTTTATTAAGACATAATTCCTTCATTTTGCTATTAATGTTCTTTCATATCTATACAGTAATGTCACAATAATCCAATGATTTAAATAGATAGATGTTGATTTAAATTGTAACATATTATAAAACATAAGATTCTTCCTATTACATTATTGGTATTATATAACTCCAAATAACAATTTCATGCATGCCTGTGTAAACAAGTGGCTTGCTTTTTACATATAGAACATACATCTGCAATTATTGGAGTCATTCTATTTGAAATGAGAGCATATGAAATTTGAGCTTGAAGCATATGAAGACATAATAATTTTATATGTATTAATACATAGGAATTATGAAAATCATTAAAATATTAATTGGTTTATTATTTCAGGATCTTTATAGAACATAAAGCAACATTATAAAGTGATTACAAACCCATACCATCAAATACTTCATACGTAAAAAATGTTGCAAGATAAAAGTATTGTGAAGTGTTGTTGGGAAAATTGTATATATCTAAAATAGTTGATGTCATACATGCAAATCAAAATGTATTGTTGTGGCCTGGCGGTGGTGGCTCATGCTTTTAATCCCAGCACTCCGGAGGCATAGGCAGGTGGATCTCTGTGAGTTTGAGGCCAGCCTGGTCTCCAAAGTGAGTTCCAGGAAAGACACAAAGCTACACAGAGAAACCCTGTCTTGAGAAACCAAAAAAAAAAAAAAAAGTATTGTTGTAACATTAGTTTCTTTACTTTTAAAATTCTTTTTAAAACAACAAAGAAAATACCTGCAAGTCTTATACTGAGAGAAAGGAAAAGTATCTCAAAATTTACAGGTGATTACAACACACAAAAAAATAAATACTAATGAAAACAGTGAAGTAAAAATAAGATAGGAGAATGCCAGGAGACAACAAAACAGCAATAGGACCCCTCTTCTGTCAGTAATTACATTATATATCTCATTAACACATGTAAATTGATGAGTTGAGTAAAGCATAGCCTGTATTTGTCCCTTATAGGACACTCACTTTGGATTTATGAGCACACACACGCACACACACATAGTTTTCAATAAAATAAAGGAAGAAAGATATTTCATGCAAATATTAATCAAGCATCATTGGTTATCTTAGTATGAGAAAAATGTAGTTTTATGTTTTGTCATTTTACCAAGAGTGAGCCCAGATTTGAATTCTACTTCATGCTCCTTGTCTATCTGTTACATAGTCTGAATGTGTGCAGATCTGAGGAAGGCTGTCTTGTGAATCTGTCTACTCCTGTGTCTATGCCTGTTCCTGTGCATGAATATGTCCTAAGTGTGTTCTGTCTGTCTATGTCTGTATGTTTGTCTGTGTGTCTCTGTGCTGTAATTGTGTAGTTTAATTTTAAAAACTGTCACAGCTTATGCAAAGGAGTATTTTATGCTGGTTAAAAATTTCATTAAGAATAATAATGTATGTGGATTTGCCAATTATCAGAAGCAAAATATATTGGGCAAACATTGACAAGACTTAAGAAAAGAACATGTTTGCAATAATAGCATTAGGTCTTAATATTAAACTTTCATTAGTAGCACAACCCAGCATAAAGCAATAAAAAATAGAGGCTCGAGCAACCATGGAGCCCAATTTGGCCTAACAGATATATACAGAATACTCAATTTAATAATAAGAGGACATACAATTTCCCAGTTGCACATAAAACAGTTTCCAGGATAGATCATGTGTTATTTCACAATATAAATCAGTGCATTTTAACAGATGAAAATTTATCTTCTGGTAACAATGAAATGAAACTAGAAAAGAGTAACAAAAGAAAGCCTAGGAAAAAATGTATGGGAAAACTCAATATTCCTTTTAAATAATAAATTATCAGGACTTAACTACCTAAGAAATTAGAAAATATTTTCTCTCAAATGAAAGTGAAAGCTCAGCTTGGGAATATTTGTAGGATACTTTGAAAGCTGTTGCCAAAATAAAAATGTGTTGTTCTAAAAATTACATCTTAGTGAAGTAGGAAAGAAAGACTATGTACAAAGGTAGCAGAAGGAAGCAAGACACACTAGACGAGAAGGAAATACACATCAGCACAAAATAGAGCAAATCAATGAACCCAATAGTTAGCTAATCAAGAAAATCAACAAACTGATAAAGCTAAATAGCTCAACTATCTAAAAAAGAGAAGAACCAAATGAGTAAATGCCAAATTGAGATATACCCACGAATAGGATCGCAATAAACAAATATATGCCACCAAATTAGATTACGTGAATGAAATTGGCAAAATGTTGACACCTATGCAAACTATCAAAAGTGAATTGTGAGGAAACAGAAAATAAGAAGACAACTTTTGGCAGTCAGCCATAAGAATCAGTGGATTAGACATCTTGGGATGTATAAAAAATAAAATAAACTGGGCCATTAAAATGGATACTGATTTTGTAACAATTGTGAAGGCAAGATTATTTTTCATGGTGAGATATCTTCTTGTCTTGTAGACTGCTGCTTTATGACTATGTCCTTCCTCGATGTCTTCCTAGGGAATTAAGTCTCTGGTATCTAGTGCACTTTACATAAAAACTCAAATCATATCGTGTTAATTTTCTTCCCTCAAGAATTCATTTAACTTTACCTGCTAAACAGAACTCATAGAACAAGCCACATTTCACACCAGGGCTTCTACATCATGAAATTTAGCAGGCACAAGTACATGTAGACTAAACTATAATAATAAAAAAAAACTCAATCAAGAAGAGCAAAAGACAAGGTGATAACATTGGAGAATGTTATCAAACATCAAAACAATGTGAAATAAGTTTTAATCAAACCTTTCCCTTCGATTTCTTTCACATCTACTAGTGATTTCAAATTTCTCAATGTTTAAATATTCATTCATTAGTTTTAGGATGAAAATATTACATTCTGTCTATGTGTAGTACTTTTATCCTCTGTGTCCTGAGATACTATATTGATTAGTGCACTACGAACAAACAGAATTTTTCTACAACAAAAAAACTATGGATGAAGTGGTGCACAAACAATAGAATTTTATATGCTGTACTTCAGAAGGCTGGAAGGTTAGAATATTAGTGTCAGGGTACTGACATGGTTGGCTTCTTAAGGATTCAAACTTTCATCTGTAGAACATGTCCTATGTGGTAGAGAGAAAGCAGGAAAACACTTTGAGTCCCTGTTAGAAAGGCTCTACTATTTGACATGGAGACTTCCTTTTCCTTCACATGTTCCAAAAATCTTGTGCCCTAATGCCACTAAATTTAGGTTTAAGATTTTAAATGAATTTTGGAGTGGCATAAACATCTAGTAGATAGCAGTACATTAATTAATCTATAAATTCAATATTATACAAAGGAGACTAATTTAAATTAAAATACTAAATAATTCATATTTAGCTTAACATAACTTAATCTGTTTCTAGATATCATAAAATGCAATCTCTGTGCAAAATCTGTCTGAAATGGAAACCTTAAAAAAAAAGCTGAAGCCGGGCGGTGGTGGCGCACGCCTTTAATCCCAGCACTCGGGAGGCAGAGCCAGGCGGATCTCTGAGTTCGAGGCCAGCCTGGTCTCCAAAGTGAGTTCCAGGAAAGGCGCAAAGCTACACAGAGAAACCCGGTCTCAAAAAAAATAAAAATAAAAAAAAAGCTGAAAATTTAAGAACTTAGCAGTTATGAATTGTACAGTTATCTACCTATTTAGAAAAGGCATATACACCCCTGAGAGCATTTTGAGGGTTCAATGTAATCAAGATGGTGGATGTTTCAAGTTAATTTGTGTGACTATGAAAGAAAGGAACTAAAATACTAACCCTGTGAACACAGACTTATTGGTTTAAATATTAAGGCAGCTCCACATAGTTAAAAGGGAGGTTTATTTTGTGGGAATACTTACAAGTGAAGGGATAGGTAACAGAGTCTGAGAAAGGTGCAGCGCTGTCCAGCAGTGTTCTCTGGAGAACTCTGCTCAGTCTACCTCCAGCGTCCAGGATCCAGGAACCAAGAGAGTCTGCCCATCAGGATCTCAGGTCTTCAGGGGTCTTCTCTCAGCTCTGCCTTGTAGGCAGGACATTTACTGAATCCCCAATGGGGGTGGTACTTCCAGGTCAAAGCTGGAACGGCTACCCACTGCACCGAAGATAAGAATTAAAATCTAAATATTTGGGCCATATTCTATGCCATTTCATGGCACTAAATAGCCAATTAGTTCTCCCCTTGTTCTTTCATTGAAACTTTTAGTATTTGCCTAATCCAGTAGTTCCATCCAACACCATCCATCCAAACTGTATCGACAACCCCTATAAACACCATCACAAGTGACTTAGGTTCTGCTCCTCGCAACCTAAAGTTCACAGGAAGTTTTTCTACTCCATTGTTTCCATCTTTGTTAGTGAGATGTGATTAAAAATCAGTAATTTTGTGTTCCAGTTCGGGAAGAAATTGGCAAGGTAGAAAAGAACATTGCATGCACAAAAATAAATATTATTCCAGATTATTTTTTTCAGAAATGCCTATTTATTACCTCTGCATGCTGAACTGGGTGGCAGGGCACCAAGATAGACAGAATGTTAATAATAATGAAACATTCTGGAAAGAAGTATTTCCCTGTTAAAAGTTTGTTAAGGACAACTTTCTATCGTAGACTTTTTAAATCTGCTTTTGCATTTTGAAAAAAATGTGAGTAGACAGCTTGAGTGGAAGAGCAGGATCGTGTCATGTAGATACAAGAAACAGGTTTCAGATAGGAATTTCAAAAGGACAAGCCTTAAAAAGCCAGGAATAAAAGTACAGATGCTATTTTAGAGGAATTTTGAAACCATATGTTTATTTGGGAAAGAGAAGTTTAAAACCAGTGTCTATTTTCTCAAAAGATTAATCTGGAAATCATGACAAATCAATTGCTTGCATTTCTGTCAGCCATCCATCACTCTGAGTTATTCAGTCCCTTTTCAGGCACCCTCTTGAAATGGAATGTGTCAAGTTGAGAAGTGATCTAAGATTTTCAAATTTATTCTTTCATTATGCAATACTACAGAAAGCAAAATATAAATTAACAAAAAGGAGTCTCTTGCTTTAACATATTTTAAGTGTGCTTTACTCTTCAGTATAGTTTCAGACAGAGGGGGGAAAATGAAATTGCTTTGTAGCAACCACCTGCTTCTCAGGGTTACCATTGTATGTTAGTGTAGTTTGTTTCCTTGTAACAGAAAATTGTTACATAATTAATTCCTTATGCCCATTGTTCACTGAGATTTTACATTATGTCTTACCATTTTCTATCACAGGATCCTTTCTATGGTGCTGAGTTATGTTGCCATATCACTCAAGAGTACTGTTGGCTCATTTGGATGGACACAATAGTTTGAAGGGTGCAAGAAAGATAATTTTGTAAGATCTCTTCTGTTGGAATTAACTAGAGGGTTGATTTTCTTGTCTTTAAAAATAAAGATATTTCAGGAAGAGTATAGGGAAAATTATTATAATTCATTATTATTTCTAAGGCATTAGGAAGGCCTGAGTCTTGACGATGGCTTTGATAACATGTTAGATTTTAACTTTGTATGAATTATCCATGAAGAGTTACTATGTCCACTTTGCCTCTCAGCCCATATAGCTTAGCTCCTCTGCATGCTACCACAGTCTTTGTGAGTTCATATATGCATCATTCCTGCTTTGTTTAGAAGGCTTTGTTTCCAGGTGTCTTTTATTCCTTCTGGCTCTTACAATCTTTCCACCTCCTCTTCCTAAGCCCTGAGGGTAAGGATTTAATGGAAATATCCCATTTACGAGTGAGTGTCCCAAGGTCTCTCATTCAGCATATTTTCTGGCTGGTGTCTCTGTGTTTGTTCCGCTATGCTGCAGGAGGAGCTTCTCTGATGATGGCTGAACAGGATACTGACGTATCAGTATAGCAGAATATCATTAGTAGTCATTTTGTTTCTGGGTTCCTTTAGCAGAAGAGTAGTATTTGTTTTTTCTCTAAGTCCTTTGGATATCTAGTTTCATGTTCTTGGCCTCCCATACAGCTTTGGGTATGGGGTCCATCTCATAGAGTGGGTCTCAAATTACAGTAGATATTGGGTGCCTATGCCTACAAACTTTGTGTCACTAAGCATATTACACCAGCGTATCTTGCATGCAGGTCACCATTGTAGACTTCAGGCTTTGTAGCTGTGTTGGTGTTTACCTATTTCCTATAATAGCATGCAGAGTATTTCCAGTACATGACCATTAGTGTGTAGTAGTGAAGGCTCCAGGTAGGCATCAACTCACTTTATTTGTTCAATGGGTTTTGTAGCTCTTGTCTTCAGTAATAGGGGTTACTGACAGTTTGTGTAGGCCACATAGAGCTTTGGCAATAGCCTGGACTGTATGTAAGTTCTCTTGGTACCCCTTTGGCAAATAACTTGATTAGATGTTAACCAATTCCTGGTACTAGAAGCTTTATTCAGTGACAAAAGGTGTTCAAATAGGAATCTGTCTTCTCTGTTATTTGGCAATTTCATTTAGATACCTTTCAGATATGTACATATTTTAGGGGGCTTGCAGTTTTTTTGAATTCTTTATTTTAGATATTAGTTCTCTATTGCATGCGTAGTTGCTAAAAATCCTATCCCATATTCTAGGATGCCACTTTGTCCAAATGATGGTGTCCTTTGCCATAATTACTGGAAATATGAAGCAGCTTAATGTCAGTATCATGAAAACAAAGCCAGGCTATTAAGAGCAAGTTTTAGCTGGAGTTAGGGATGCTGGGGCTTATAAACTGGAAAGGGAATTGAGAGAAGAAGGAGAAGAACATCAGGAGCCAACCAGCCAGCCACACAGCCAGCCAAGGAGTAAGAGTGAAAGTAAGACATACAGAAATAAGGAAAGGAAAAAGCCCAGAGGCAAAAGGTAGCCGGGATAAATTAGGTGAAGAAAAGCTGGCAAGAAAAAAGCCAAGCTAAGGCCAAGCATTTATCATGAAGAATAAGCCTCCATATGTGATTTATTTGGAAGCTGGGAGGTGGGCTCCCCAAAAAAGAACAAAAGAGTAAAACATAATCAACAACAGAAAGAAACAAAACACAAACTATAATAATGCAAGAAATGAAAACATCAATAAGCTAAATAAAAAAGAATGTTTCACCAATAGAATGGCCTTTCTTCAGAAGTTGAACTATTTCTTGAATTCTATTTTCATACATTGAATTGACTTGCTTATTTAATTCACCTCTGTATGTTTTCATCTCTTGGAGTACAATCATGTCTTCTTTGAGTTGTTTAACATAGTTCTAATCATTGTTTTTAATTCTCACTTCAAGTTTTTGTTGAACACCATTATTGTGATATTAATAAATTTTTGATGAGACTTTTTTTCTTGAGATTCCATATTATTTTTGTTTCTGCCCTAGGACTTGAGGTCAGATTGTTAAATCTTTTTTCTTTTTTCAGTTTTCTTTGTAATCTATTCTTACTTTTTTGTTACCTCAAATCTTTCTTTTCTTTTCTGTTTATAAATTTAATTTTATTTTACTTATGTTTTTATTTTTTGTTCAATTTACATATCAACTACAGATTCCCCCTCTCATCCCTCCTTCTGCTCCCCCTTGTTTTCCCCCAACTCCTCCTCCCCTGCTCCAACAGGGTAAGTTCTCCTATGAGGGGACAGCTAAGCCTGGTACATTCAGTTGAGGAAGTACCAAGCCCGTCCCTGCTTTATCAGGAGCGATAAGGTGTCCAACCATGGGTAATGGGATCCAGAAGGCCAGCTCATGCACCAGGGATAGATCCTGTTCACACTGCCAGGGGCTCCTCAATCAGACTCAGCTACACACTGTCTCCTGTATGCAGAGGGTCTAGTCTGGTCCCATGCAGGTTCCATGGCTGGCAGTCTAATGTTTGAAAGTTCCTATGAGCTTGGTTCAGTTGTCTCTGTAGATTTCCCCATCATGATCTTGACACCCCTTGCTTATACAATCCTTCTTCCCTCTCTTTGACTGGACTCTCAGAGCTTGGCCGGGTGCATGGTTGTGGATCACTACATCTGTTTCCATCAGTTACTGGATGAAGGCTCAGTGATGACAGTTAGGGGATTACCAATCGGATTGATGGGGTAAACCAGTTCAGGCACCCTCACTACTATTTCTAGTAGTCTAATCTGAGGTCCTCCTTGTAGATTCCTGGGAATTTCCCTAGCACCAGGTTTCTCCCTTACCCAATAATGTCTTTCGCTACCATCAAGATATCTCTTTTGTTGCTCTCCCATTCTGCCCCTTCCCCAGCTGGACCAGTTGTAGGAGTTTCCTGGTAGAATTTTTGGGGTCACCTATGTAGACTATCATATCATCTGCAAATAGCAAAAGTTTGACTTCTTCCTTTCCAATTTGTAACTCCCCTGATCTTTTGTTGTCTTATTCTAGCTAGAACTTCAAGTACTATATTGAATAGATATGGGGAGAGTGGACAGCCTTGTCTTGTTCCTGATTTTAGTGGAATCACTTTGAGTTTCTTTCCATTTAATTTGATGTTAACTGTCGGCTTGCTGTAAATTGCCTTTATTATATTTAGGTATGTTCTTTGTATTCCTGATCTCTCCAGGACCTTTATCATGAAAGAGTGTTGGATTTTGTCAAAGGCTTTTTCAGTATCTAGTGAGATGACCATGTGTTCTTTTTTTTTTCTTTCAGTTTGTTTATATGATGGATTACATTGACAGATTTTAGTATGTTGAACCATCCCTGCATCTCTGGGATAAAGCCTGCTTGATCATGATCTATGATTATTTGATGTGTTCATGGACTCGGTTCGCCAGTATTTTATTGAATATTTTTGTATCAATGTTCATGAGGGAGATTGGTCTGTAATTCTCTTCATTTGTTGCATCTTTGTGTGGTTTGGGTGTCAGGGTAACTGTAGCCTCATAGAAAGAGTTTGGCCATGTTTCTTCTGTTTCTACTGTGGGGAACAATTTGAGGAGTATTGGTATTAGCTCTTCTTTGAAATTCCAGTAGAATTCTGTACTGAAACCTATCAAGAAAATTGTCCATTTCTTTTAGATTGTCCAGTTTTGTGGAGTACAAGTTTTTTAAGTATGACTTGACGATTCTCTGCATTTCCTCCTTGTCTGTTGTTCTGTCTCCCTTTTCATTTGTTTTTATTAATTTGGATATTCATCCTTTGCCTTTTGGTTTGGATATGAGTTTACCTATCATGTTGATTTCCTCAAAGAACCAACTCTTTGTTTCATTGATCCTTTATACTATTCCCTTTGTTTCCATTTTCTTGATTTCAGCCATCAATTTGATTATTTCTTGGTGAGTTTGCTTCTTTTTCTTCTAACAGCCCACAGCTTTCAGGTTAAGTCACTAGCATGAGATTTCTCTAACTTGTTTATGTGGGCATTTAGTCCTATGAAGTTGCCTCTTAGTACTGATTTCATAGTGTCCCATAAGTTAGGGTATGTTGTATATTCATTTTCATTGAATTCTAGGATGTCATTAATTTCTTTATTTATTCCTTGGCCCAGTGGTGATTCAGTTGATCTTTGTTAAGTTTCCAAGAGTTTGTAGGCTTTCTATAATTTTTGTTGTTCTTGAATTCTAAATTTAAGGCATGGTGGTCCAATAAAATACAGGAGGTTATTCCAATTTTTTTGTATCTGTTGAGATTTGCTTTGTGACCGAGTATGTGATATTTTAGAGAAAGTTCCATGGGGTGCTGAGAAGAAGGTATATTCTCTTGTGTTTTGGGGGAATGTTATGTAGATGTCTCTTAAGTCCATTTGAATAGCAGCATCTGTTAGTTCCTTTATTTCTCTGTTAAGTTTCTGTCTGGTAGACCTGTCCATTGGTGAGAATGGGGAGTTGAAGTCTCCTGCTATTAGTGTGTGGGGTTTGATGTGTGATTTAAGCTTTAGTAATGTTTCTTTTACATATGTGGGTGCCCTTGTATTTGGGCCATAAATGTTCAGAACTGAGACTTCATCATGAAGGATTTTTTTTCTGTGATGAATATGTAATGTCCTTCTTGATCTCTTTTGATTAATTTTTCTTGAAGTCTATTTTGTTAGATATTAGGATAGTATACCAGCTTGTTTCTTAAGTCCATTTGACTGGAAAGACTTTTCTCTATGGTAACTGTAATTCTTGCTTGATAACTGTTTGTTATATGTAATTTTACCATGTTAAATTTAAACCCTTTTTGATTAGACAGAAAAGGGGAAGTGCTGTGGGATTTTCTGTATACTGTGAATGTATTGCTCTGATTGGTTGATAAATAAAACACTGATTGTCCAGTAGCCAGGCAGGAAGTATAGGTGGAATAAGCAGACAAGGTGAATTCTAGGAAGGAAAAACAGAACTAAAGAGAGACACCAGCAAGCCACCCAAGGAGCTACTTGTAATGGGACACAGGTAAAGCCATGGAACATGTAGCAATATATAGATGAATAGTTATGGGCTAATTTAAGATATAGAGCTAGTTAGCTAAAAGCTTGAGCTATGGCCATGCTTTTATAATTATTATAAGCCTCTGTGTGTTTACTTGGAGGATGCTAGTTGGAGAGATTTGTCCCAACACAGGCCGGGACACAGGAAATCTTCCAGCTATATTTCCCAGCCTTTTACTCTGGAGTAGTGTCTGTCTTTGAAGTTGAAGTGTGTTTCTTGTATATAGCAGAAGAATAGATTCTGTTTTTGTATCCATTCTGTTAGCCTGTGTCTTTTTATAGGCTAATTGAGTCCATTGATATTAACGGATCTCAATGACCAGTGATTGTCAGTTCCTGTTATTTTTTTTTATTTTTTTTATTTTTTTATTTTTTTGGTTAGTGTTGTATGTTTCCCTTCTTTGGGATTTGTTGGTGTGGGATTATCTCTTGCCTGTGTTTTTGTGGGTACATCTAAGTTCCTTTGGTTGGATTTTCCCTTTTAATGCTTTCTGTAAGGATGGATTTGTGGATAGGTATTGTTTAAATCTGGTTTTATTATGCAATATTTTGTTTACTCTATCTATGGTGATTGAAAGTTTTCTGGGTATAATAGTTGGCATTCATGTTCTCTTAGTGTCTGCATAATGTCTGTCCAGGACCTTCTGGTTTTCAGAGTCTCTGTTGAGAAGTCAAATGTTATTCTGATTTGTCTTTCTTTATATGTTACTTGGCCTTTTTTCTTTGCAGCTCTTAATAATCTTTCTTTATTCTGTATGATTAGTAGTTTGATTATTATGCGGCAAGGTGACTGTTTTTTTAGGTCTAGTCTTTTTGGTGTTCTGTAACCTTCTTTTACCTTCATAAGCATTTTCTTCTTTATGGTGGGAAAGTTTTCTTCTATTATTTTTTGATATATTTTCTGAGCCTTTGAGTTGGTAGTCTTCTCCTTCTTATATTCCTGTCATCCGTAGATTTGGTTTCTTTGTGGTGTCTCAGATTGTTTGTGTTAGGAATTTTTGGCTTCAATATTTTCATTGACTGATGAATCTATTTCCTCTATTGTACTTTCATGCCAGAGAGTCTCTCTTCCATCTCTTGTATTCTGTTGGTTATGCTTGCATCTGTAGTCCTTATTCATTTACTCAGATGTTCTATTTCGAGCATTCCCACAGTTTGTCTTCTTCATTGCTTCTATTTCAATTTCCAGGTCTTGAACTGTATCTTTCACCTGTTCAATTGCTTTTTCTTAGTTTTCTTGGCTTTCTTTAAGAGATTTATTGATTTCTTCCAATTTTTGTTTGTCTTTTTCTCAATTTCTTTAAGGGGATTTTTCATTTCCTCTTTAAAGTCGTCTATCATCTTCTTATAGTCATTTTTAAAGTCATTTTATTCTGCTTCTTCTACACTGGGATGTTCAGGTCTTGCTGATGTAGAACCACTAGGTTCTCGTGGTTCCATATTGCTGTTTATGTTGTTGAATGCTTTTTAACCATCATCTACCCATCTCTTCCTCCAACTGGTGTAAATGGTGTCTGTGTTTCAGGGAGCCACTCTTAGTCCAGTTGGAACCTTGGTCCAATTGGAGCTGGTAGAGTCTGTGTCTCAGGGAACAGATGTGGTCTCAGTGGATGGGTGGGTTTGGGGGGTGGATTGGGGCTTCTGGGCTACAGGGTCCAGTGGGGGTGGTCAGGTCTGCCTGTAGGAGTCCTGCCTACTAGCCAGCTCTTTCTTTTCTTTTTATTTGTAACATATCATTACTTTCAAGTTACTTTGTGACATAGATATGGATATATGGCATACAATGGAATGTTCTGACATATGTATATGTTGTTGAAAAGTCACAATTCAAGGTAATTCATATACCACCATTTTTTGTGATAAGGACATTTAAGATCGATTCCTAGCAGTTTTCTTCCTTTTTATTTAATTAAAATATAATTGCAAGTTAATTGTGGTGGCATATTTCTCTAATCCTAGCTCATGGGAAGAAGAAAGCAGAAGGTCTTGATGAGTTCCAGCCTAGTGAGGACTGCATAGTAAGAGCTTATATCAATAAAAAACAAGAAATAAAACAATATATAAAAGGATTTCATTTCTTTTTAACAGCTGTATACACACACACACACACACACACACACACACACACACACACACATTCCTCTTATGTCTCTTAGTGACTATTCTTCTATCATTAGTGGAATTGAAAATAATCATTATAAGTCATAGCACAGTTAAAATGCTGTTTTCTTATGGGGCTCTGTATTTAGGCCTTCAGGCTTTACTCTGTTATGCTTAGTATAGAGACCCTCTACTGTCCTCCTTTCATGGGTCCCCAACTTTCACTGATTGTTCTGAGTATCCTTCTCCCTATGGACGTTACCCAGGCTCAGCTTCCTCCTTTAGTCTATGTTCTATGACAAAGACATTTCTCAGTTCTGACACAGTTTGTGGAAAGAGTACAGTTCGGCTAAGTCAGAAATCTGTCTGTACATGACCCACAATTAATGTCAAAATGTGCAGACTTAGCAGTATATTAGGAGTCTTCCACCGACTAAAGGAAGACAGTGAGACTGTATGTCAAAATAGGATTAAGATTATTACAGTCTCAGGACAATGTTTTCTGAGCCGGTACTAACGTATTTGCTATTAAATTGATGTGAAAATGCTAATGGCTGGGAGGAATACACAGGACAAAATGTTTGATAAGCAAATAATTAAGTATAAACCAGTGCAGTTGTTGGACATAATTTAGTAAGAAGTATATTGTGGTAATGTGTGTGTATAATATATACATGTAGCCTGAAACAACTATTTATTATTCTTCAATGGTTAGCTAATAAACCATGTGAATTTTAAAACTGTACACAGTTGGCATGCTGATGGATTCAAAGCCATGAGGCAACAATGTTGAAAAAATGTTTATAATATAAAAATTTGCAGAAAGAAGCAAAGACTCTTTGAGACTCATAATGCAGCCCACTCAAATTATACACTGGACAAGGAGAATGCTGCCATTTTCAGGGAGGAGTTTATTACAGAAAAAAGGGGCTTATTAGTCTACTGTTTTCAATGAAAAATTATTGCAATTATGTCTTTTAAATGTTTACTTTGTGTCTTGATTTGCTTTTCTCTATTTTAAGCCATGTTGTTTTTATACATTAAGATTTTATTGGAAATGTTATTTCTATAGCACTTTTCTGATGCATTGGTGATAGAATGAATTTACATGTTTCTAAATGTTTTTATCACCATGGTGATATGGGTGTCAAATGCAACTATTTTGGAATGTCAGTGCAGAATATAACATTATTTACTTCAGTCCAGTTCTATGTAACACATATTTTTCCCCCTAATATCTACTTTCAGTTAATTGAGACATGAATATCGCAGTACTTGCTTTGAGATAATAATAACAAAAAATTCACCATGAGCACAATAAGGTAACCTGCAATAAAATGCATACATGTATAAAATAAAATGCTCGTTATTCATTTTTTGATAATAATATTTAGTAGTAATGACCAAATCAGTAAAACTACTAGATTAAAATAAAGAAATTGAATATTGAGAGTAAAAATAACATAAAAAATAATTAAAATATTCAATTACATAAATAATTTGAATCCATAAGCATTTCTATTTTTTTTAAATTGAAAATAGATTTTTTCCATGCAATATATTCTACTTATGATTTTTCCTCTTCCAACTCATTCCAAATCTTTCCAACTTCCAACCTACCCAAATTCATACTCTTTCTTTTTTGTTCTCATTAGAAAACTCAAGTGTCATCATAGGGCCTTCATCCAGTAACTGATAGAAGCAGATACAGAGATCCACAGCCAAGCACCAGGAGAAGCTCCAGAAGTCCAGTCAAAGAGAGGGAAGAGGGATTCTATGAGCAAGGGGCATCAAGATCATGATGGGGAAACCTACGGAGACAACAGAACCAAGCTAGTGGAAACTCATGAACTTTAGACCAACAGCTGTGGAGCTTCCATGGGACAGGACTAGACCCTCTGCATAAGCAAGACAGTTGTACAGCCTGGTCTGCTTAGGGGCCTCCTGGCAGGTCTATCCCTGGTGCATGAGCTGGCTTTCTGGAGCCCATTATCTATGGTGGGACACCTTGCACAGCCTTAATGCAGGGGGAGAGGCTTGGACCTGCTTCAACTGAATGTACCAGGCTTTGCTGATTCCCCATGGGAGGTCTTACCTTTTCAGGGGACTGAATGGGAGGTGGGTTGAAGGGCAAGGCTGGGGGCGAGTGGGAGGAGGGAAGAAAGGGGGATCTGTAGTTGGTATGTAAAATGAATAAAAATTTTCTTAATAAAGAAAAAATTAGAAAACACACAGGCATCTAAAAATAAATAAGAAGAAATAAAAGCAAACAAACCAGAATAGCAAAAATCAAATATAAAAAAGGAGCTAAAGAAAAAGAACAAGAAATACATAGAGATGCATTGACATGTTCAGTAGTACACAGAAATCCCATAAAATCACAAAATCAGAAACCATAATAGATAAGCAAAATACCTATAAGGCTTTAAAAAGTACCCAGACAAATCATTATGAGTTAAACCCTTCAAAAATACCACTGGTGTTTTGGTGTTGGCCATCTACTGCTGGGCGTGGGGCTTGCTATTAAGTGTGGTTTCTATACCCAGTGAGGCTCCTTGGTAGAAAACTGAATTTTCCGTTTGGAGAGGTTTTCAGTTGGAAATTGCTTCTAGGTTAGAGATGGGAGCTTGATTCTCAGCATTGGGACTCCATCCTCCATCTGTTCATATGTACTTCAGTACTTCGGTGTCTAGAAGGCCATTAATGCCAGCATTTGTGAGGTAGAGGGGGGGATTTCTGTGGTCTCAAAGCCAGCTTGAACTACATGGTAAGTTCCAGGACAATCGAGGTTGCATACTGAGACTCAGTCTCAAAAAAATAATAAATAATTAAACTAGAACTAACAGTGAGACTCAAAGCAAAACTAAATATATGAGTCCTATACTAATTATAAAACTTAAAACATGGTTACAAAATTAAACAAGTCACATATATATATATGTATTTACATATTTTATATATCATATTAGTATGCTAGGTAATGTAAGATTTGTACACAATAAAAAATAATATATACTAGTTTTCTTTTAATTTCTCAAAGAAGGTTTGGGCTTAAAATTTAAGGAAGTAAATTAAAAAGTGATTAGAAAGTTAAACTACTTAGCCATGCGTTGTTTGGCACCTTCTTCTAGTCGGGTGATGACAGTGAGATTTTGATCATGCCTTTTGTTGTTTGAATGTGAAATGTGTCCTAGATTCTCATGTTTGAACACTTTGTTCCAAGCAGGTGGTGCTGTTTTGAAGGTATTTTTGACCCTTATGATGTGTACTTTTACTAAAGGAAATGTGTCACTGTGGGTGGGCTTTGAGGGTTGATTACTCAGCCCAACTTCCTGCCCCTCTATGACTCCTGAATAATTCATGAACTTTTGGTTAACTGGAATAAAGCAAGTAGAAATGAATGCAGTTTTCCCACCATGCATATAAGATAACTTGAAAAGTATATACATTAATGAACTTTTTTTTTGTTTGTTTGTTTTTCAAGACAGGGTTTCTCTGTGTAGCTTTGTGCCTTTCCTGGAACTCACTCTGTAGCCCAGGCTGGCCTCACCTGCCTCTGCCTCCTGAGTGCTGGGATTAAAGGCATGCGCCACTACCGCCTGGCATACATTAATATACATACATTATTAGTGGATAATAATGGAGGAGCTGGTAATTCGAGAAACTAAAAATTGGTGGCTATTCAATATAGGCATTCTAGAGTTTACTATCAGAAAAATGAAAGATAAAACGATTTCATGGTTTGAAATATGTGCACAGACTCGAATTTCTCTATGGTTCTTCACTACTTCCCACATATGATGTAACTGACAAATTCCATAGTTCCAAAAGCCTAAACAGAAAGCAAGATAACAGATTCACTGCAGTCACTTTTCCTAAATCTGCACCATATGCATGGAGGCAAACAGGATTGGTTGTCCTAGCTGCTGTTTCTTCTAGTAAACCCATTCTTGTTTAATAGTAAACCTACCTAGTCTTGTTTTAACTACCACTGCATGCTTGAGCTGCTTTTCATGCCTGATCATGAACAAATTTTATTCGCTATACTCCATAAGAAATTGTTATTGTAAAATGTAGAATTGGGTTACAACTTACTCCATACTTTTTCTATAGTTTTATTTTTTTATTATTGATTAAGGTATAACATGGATGTGCATATATCTAGATACTCTTAATTGAAACCTGTCAATATTTACAATGTACTCCATTGAGTATAAGGACACATATATAATCACAGCATGTAGAAGGCTATAGTTTTTGAGACCAGCCTAGGATAACTATGAGTTGTCACAAATCAAACAAGAAGGCAAACACTAAACACTCCTGGAAACAGAAGACTATAACACAATCACTTCTTTTTCTTATTTTTTAAGTATATA
>CABHPR010153131.1:0-12867 GCA_902168415.1 Peromyscus melanophrys
CATCTGTCATGCACATATAGGGAGCCAAAAATACAGGGATACATATAAAAATCACCTTAGACAACCATTAATGGCAATATACTTTGACTTGTCAACCTTCTGTACCAAGCAGTCTTCTCCCTGAGGTGACTGTGAGCATCTCAACTGTATGTTCAGAGGCCACATCCTGCTCTAGAGTCAACATTCAAAGAAACAAGGTATTGGAAGTACAGCTCAGTTGATATAGTGCTTGCCCAGCATACAGGAAGGCCTGAATTTGATTCCCAGTGCCATGCAAACTATATGGTGGTACATACCTGTAATCCTAGCACCCAAAGGTGATGACAGGGTGACCAGCATTCAAGATTATCATTGGCTATGTTCTAAGTCTGAACTAGATACAATGGAATAGTGACACTCACTGTCCTAGTTAGGGTTTCTATTGCTGTGATGAAACACCATGACCAAAAGCAAGTTGGGGATGAAAGGGTTTATTTGACTTACACTTCCATGTTGTAGTCCATCACTGAAGGAAGTCAGGACAGGAATTCAAACAGGGCAGGAACCTGAAGGCAGGAGCCATGGAGGGGTTCTGCTTTTTGACTTGCTTCCCATAGCTTGTTCAGCTCACTTTCTTATATAACCCAGGACCCCAGTCCAAGGATAGCACCACTCACAATAGGCTGGACCCTCCCCCATCGATTACTAATTAAGAAAATGCCTTACAGCTGGATCTTATGGAGGCATTTTCTCCATTGAGTTTCCCTCCTTTCAGATATCTCTAGCTTGTGTCGAGTTGACATGAAACTAGCCAGCACACTTACATCCTGGCAGTGACTAACAGCCGTCTAACTAGACTTAACGCCTGATCAATAGTAGGAAAATTATACCTGGTATTGGAAACTTAGCCACCTACCTGGTGTCAGTGAAATCATGGATCTCAGAAGAGAATGTACTAGTGCCATTAATTCCTAAATACTTATTCTTATACCCACAAATAATGTGGCTCTCACTCCTCATCAAAGAAACTTCTTGCAACAGATGGAAACTATTACAAAAGAATCACAACTGGCCAAAATGCAGAAACCAACTGACCATGAAATACTCAGCCCCATTTGGTCCATTTACAGCACAACTCCTACACCTAAGGCTTAGAGAGCATCTCGGAAGAGGATCAGTAGGGAAGATGAAAAGAGATAGAGAACCATGAAATCTACTGAGATCATCTCTTAGAAATGAGAGGGAAGCTTCATCCATGCTACCTTAACAATATGGCTGCCTAAAGAAGACCTCAATAAGAACAACGAGAGAGAGAGAGAGAGAGAGAGAGAGAGAGAGAGAGACAGAGAGAGAGAGAGACAGAGACAGAGACAGAGAGACAGAGACAGAGAGACAGAGAGACAGAGACAGAGAGAGACAGAGAACACAAAACAAAACAAAACAAAAAACAAAAAAATATAAAAAAAAGAACAACGCCAATAGCCATGCTAACATGGAAGGTGAAATTCTCATGGGGCACTACCCCTAAAGAAAGAACTACAGACAACTCAGCAGTGCTGAGAGCAGAATTATTCTTCCCTAGGAAGATCCCTCTAATAGGTTATCCAACACTGAGTGGTCAGCCCTGAAATCATGTACACATAAGCAACATTAAGCACTTAGTTGTACCTATTTATGCATACACATATGCATAAATATATAAATTACATACTATATATTATTCATATATATGTATATATAAGAAAAAGAGGCCATGGATTTGAGAGGGAGCAAAGAGGGGAAGACATGAGAGGTGTTGGAGGGAGAAAGGGGAAGGAGGGAGATGATGTATTATACTTTAATTTCGGAAAGGATAAAGATAGAACTTTGATATGGCGAAATCACACACCACACGTACTGAACACTCAAATACGTGAGCTTGAGCAGTAGGAATAATCTGTCCAGAGCTGGCGATCTGGCTCAGTGATGAAGGGCTTGTCTAGCATGCACATAGGCGTGGGTTCCATCCGCAGCACAGCAAGGAAAAAAGTCCTTCAGTTTATTCCTTGACCTCTTTTCTCCTTCAACCTAGACTCCAGCTTCCATGCTTGGCTCGAGAAATCATAGGCAGATTGCACAAAGCAACAGAGTTAGTCCTTGGTTCTCTGTCTCCCAGAAGTCTAACAACATACAGGTGACCGAAAGGTTTTCAAGGGACATGCTGAATGAGAATATGTCTTTCTCTTATTTCCCAACTTTCAAAGATGATCCCTCCCAAGACAAAACTTAATGTTAATTATTAAAAATAATTGTAGTCACAAATAGCTACCATTGGCTGTTTGCCAAACACTGAGCTAACCACAACAGGATTAAAATTTGTATGCATCCACTCACTCTTCCTGGCAATCCATCAATGCCTGACATAGGGATTGTCCCCATTTGACAGACAGGGAAACAGATGCCCATACAAAGTAAACCAATCTAAACTCATCAGCCACAGGAACAAGATTCAAACTCAGTCTAGCTAGTCTAAAAGCATGCATTATTTGAAGAAAATAGTAGTATTTATCCCTTATGGACTGTGGTAAGTACTGGTTTTTTTTTTCCTTTTGGGTTTTTTGTTTGTTTGGTTGGTTGGTTGGTTGATTAATTTGAGATAGAGTTTTTCTGTGTAACTGCTGTGGCTGTCCTGGAACTCACTTTATAGACTAGGCTGGTCTTGAACTCACAGAGATCTGCCTGCTTCTGCCTCCTGAGTTCTGGAATTAAAGGCATGAGCCACCACACTCAGCTCCTAGTGTTTTCTTAATAACAAAAATTATTATAACAACCCCTTCCAAGAGCAGTGTTCCTATCTGTGAATGAAGTGTGAAAATGAACCTGGCTACATTGAGCTTTGATATGGACAAGAGCTAAGTGTTTAGTTAAAACACCAGACAACAGCTGTAGCAGGCCTGAGGAGGATCAGTGGTCAATACCCGTTCCCAGTCCTTAGACCAGTTGCGATGTTGGAGTCAGCTCTTCAAGCGTCTTCATTGACTAGTTAAGCTTCTAGCTGGCCAGACAGCATCCATTCACCCCTCTTAATTGGTTTCCTGAGATGTTTAATAATTGTGAAGTCTGAAACTTTTAATATCTAATTATTCTGATATCATCTGTAGACTTCCTCTTGGGGCAGGATTTCTTAACAGCCTCCACAGTTCAACTACAGCTTTTGTTGCTGAGCAGGTTGCCAAGCATGAGGCAATCATGAAAGTACCACAAGGCTCCAGGCAATGGTTCTGCTTTCTCTCTGGAGTCTGGCTTGGGGCTTAGCCAGATGGAGGAAACCTGGTAGAAGCCGCCACTGAAGCTGCCTCTGATGCCTTCTTATGGGTCTGCAATCAACAGAGCTTACAAGGCTAGCAAGACAAAGGCTGGCCTTTACAGAAAACTAAGAGGTTGTTATGGCCTAAAATTCATACTCCTCATGTTAATTTCCTTTCTAAAATTCCTATGTTAAAATCCTCCTCCCACCCAAGTGATGGTATTGGAGGCAAGTCTTGGGAGGTATAAAAGGCACTCCAGGGCTAAAGAAAGGGCTCAGTGAGTAAGAGCATTTGCCATGCAAGCCTGACAACCTGAGTTCAGATCACCAGGACCCATGTAAAACCTAAGTGCTGTAGGGCAGCCATCTGTCATCCTAGAGCATCCCTGCGGGGAGATGGGAGGCAGAAACAGGAGGCACTCCAGAAGCACATGGGCCAGACAGCCTGGAGAATGCAATGGCAGAGCTCTGTCTCACACAAGCAGAGGAGGATGAGCAACACCCAAAGGTGGTCCTCTGGGCTTCACAGCGTGCTGTGGCATCACTCATTGTGGTGTATGTGCATCACATGCAGAAACATGCACAGAGAGAGGTGGGGGAGGGGAGGGAAGGAGGGACAGACAGAGAGACAGACAGATAGTCCAGAGAGCTAGCTAGATTTTTTTTCCTCAAGCAAGAGCATAGCTAAACGGTCATTGTGGTGGCTTCTGGGGAGCTGAGAAGAGTCAGGGTTTTTTTAAGGGTGTAGTGCCTAATATCAATTAGACTCTAGTGAATGGTCCTACAGCCCTGAATATACAGGCAGCACAAACCAGAATCACTGAACTATAAAAAGGAAAAAGACAAAAAAAAAAAAAGGGAGAGAGAACATGAAATTTGAAGAGACCAGTAACCAGATGACGGGGATAGATCTGGGAAGAGAATTATATGTTCAAAATAAATTGTATTTTATATTGCATGAAATTTTCAAAAATTAATAAGAATATTATATGTTTAAAAAGATGTGATTAGCGACTTTCATTAGATATTGCACCTTGATCTTGGACGTCCCAGCCTTCAGAACTGTAAGACGCCAACTTCTGTCACTTTAAGCCCCTCAGTCTGGTCACTTTGTTACAGCAGCCTGAACAGACAGGACATTGGCCAAGGATGAGCAAAGATGAGCAAAAGCAATTATTCCGTCCGACATGTTTGTTGTGGTGATTTTTCCCATGCATTTTACAGACCTCTGGGTCTATGAGGAGCAGCAGCAAGTGTTGCTAACATGCTCTGAGAAGACGGTTTCCTGGGAAGTGCCATCTCCAGGGAGACTGGCAGGCTTCTGGTGCGCTGTAAAATTCTTTTCATAAGGAGCTGCGATCGGTACAATAAGGCATAGAAGGTAGCCATGTTTGGGGCTCCAGTGTCACCCAGTCTCCATAAAACGATCCCACCAAGTAATCAGATGTCGTATTAGCACACATTACATTGGCTGGGCTCCTGACTATCTCCTTTTTCCCAGAAGCCATACAAAGAGATTTATGTCCATTGTCTCACCCCCAAAGAAAGGTAAACATATTGGAATTCATTTTTGCAGCTCCCAGGACTCACAGTTTTGCGTGACTGATGATTGCTTTGCTCCTTCAGTAGCATGCATACCACCTTCAGTACTATGAAAGCACTCACATGAAAAGCTGGGCATGGTCGAGCTCACCCAGCAATGGGGAAGTGGAGACAGGCAGATCCTTGGCACTCACTGGCCAGCCAGCCTCGACTAATTGGTGAGAACCGAGTCTCAGGAAGAGACTGTCTCAAAAAGTAAGGTGGGAAACAACACTCAAGGTTGACCTCTGACTTTTACACACATGTGTACAGGTACCCTACACAGAGACACATGTACACTTATACACTCATAACACAAAAATGAATGTGAGTTTTCCAACAACTTTATCTCATCTTCTTCATTGCTTTATATTAAAACTCTTTACTGAAAGGCCCCACGGACATGACTCTGTCACATCTGGTGTATATGTCTGGTTCTTTTGGTCCCACTGTTTTCTGACATCCTTGTGTTCCTCTTTTCTTCTTATTCACCTGTAGAATAATTTGAAAGGTTATTTAGGGGTCCAACTTACTTTCTTACTTACTCTTCCTTCTTTCTAGACCTTTCCAACTTACTCTGCTATCTTCAATAAAATGAAATCCATTTCCCTTTCCTTCTTACAATAGCTGTGTAATATTTGATCTATGAATCCTTTTAATTCATTATATATTTCCTGAGGATAGGAAATTCAGGGGCTGCTAACCCCTTCAAATATTAATTCTCTTCCAGCCTCCTGGCAAGTGCATATCAATATTACTTCACAGTTCAGACTTTTGATTAGCCACGGGAGGGCTTGTTCCTGCCTCACCTTTTATGGGTTAAACTGAGCCCAGGGATCTATATAAAGCTCTTTCCTCTTGAATTCTTCCCTTGCTGGTATCTTTATTTTGGTTTGTGGCATTTAGTAGACAAAATGCTTGAAAGAAGAAGTGGCCTGCACGCAAGCCAACAAGCGCCAAGCGCTTGGTCAGGAAGGAGAAGGAAACGCTCAAGGAGTAATGCTGTCTGGACGTTCCTGTCTGTCTGCAGCGTGATTGCAGAGAATCCAAGAAACAAACACAGGGCAGAGACAGCCCCAGCCAGGGGGAAGCACTTCAATCACGGCAGCAAATGCCTGCGTCCTCCCTCAGAAGGGAGTTTTATCCCCTCCACACCCCACCGTGGCAATGTGCTCTCTCCAACCGACTGGCTCTCCCACAATGACTCAATGCTGGAAACACACGGTATGAGAAAATGCAGGGCTTTATTGTAGTGCATCCAGCCTAACCCTGCATGTCATGCTATTGCTGTAAGCATTGTATCTGTGTTTAAAACTTACCCTTGTTGCTTGATACAGTCTTATTAGGGTAGCTCAGATTGGCACGGCTTTGAACTTTCAATTCTCCTGCTGCAGCCTCCTGAGGGCTAAGATCACAAGTATGCACCACTACATGCAGCTCTTATATGCAATGTAAAGATTTAAATTTTAAATTTATTGGGGGGGGGGCAGGTATAGACATATGAGTACAAGTGCCCACGGAACCAAAAGAGGACACCAGATACCTTGGAGCTGTAGACACAGGCAACTGTGAGTCTCTCAATGTGGTTGCTGGGAACCAAACCCAGGTCTTCTTCAAGAACAGTGGGTGTTCTTAACTGCTGAGTCATCTCTCCAGCCCTTAACTCTACCTTTAAAATGTAAATTTCAGACTTAAACATTTTTTGTTCCAGTTTATGATTGGGGCATTCAATTTATTGTAGTCTTCACCCACTTAGTGTTTTCTCCACACATTCATTTGTTCCACAAAGGCTTAATGAGCTTTTGGTTCCACTGTGGTTTGAAAAATGGCAGGGCTATAGGCCTAGGGGTTCTGATGCTGTTGATCTGCAGGGGCCCTCAAGCCCTGTAATTGTAAAACGACTCCCAAGTGTTTCTACTGGTTAAAACTCAGTGTTAGGGCTGGCAAGATGGGTCAGTAGGTTAAGCTGCTTTCCTCCTGATGACCTGAGTTTGGTCCCTGAGATCCACCGACTCCTGCAAGTTGTCTATTGACTTCAACACACGTGTCATGCACACATGCATACACACACACACACACACACACACACACACAAAATGTGATTTAAAACAATAACAATGTCTACAGATTTTTTTTCCCCAATACATGTGATTATTTGAAGCATTATAGTAGTTTCTTTTTTAAGATTAAGGGTGGATTTGCCTTGGCGTAGACATAGTGTCACAATATAATACTAATATTACTAGTTAACCCTTAATGAGGGCCATGGGTACTAATGTACTTCTTATATAACTCCTTATTTAATTTCTACATCAATCCTGTAACCCAGGTACTTTCCGTGTGTGGGTGTGTGTGTGCTTTGGTGCATGTGTGTGTAATGTATAAGCATGTGTGTGTGAGGATACACAGTTCCAGGAGCTAAGGAGGATGTAAGTGTCCCTCTCTACCACTCTCTGCCTCATCCCCTGGAGACCAGGTCTTCCACTGTCCCTGCAGCTTGCTTTTTCTCAGCTTGGCTGTCTGGCCAGCAGGCTTCAGTCATTCTCCTGTCTCCTCCTCACCCCAACATAGCACTGGGGTTACAGGCCACAGCTGGCTTTTTATGTGGCTGTTGGGGATCCAGACTCAGGTCTTCATGTTCATGCAATAAACCTTCTTCCTCACTGAGCCCTCCCACCGGCCCTCTGTTTTCTGTTTTCTGTCAAGGAAAGGCTATCTGGAGGGTGTACCTAACACCACAAGGTAGAAATGATTTAGATGTTGGGATTCAAAGTCTCTGCATCTGACTTCTAAGTCACATTTTACAACTGCATATTCACCCGCCACTTTTAATACACCTGTATTTTTAAGAACAAGCTTTTCCAGAGAACAACTCAGAGACATGGTGGCATTCCATCTTGATGTTCTCAAGGAGAGATTCAGCGTGGTGAAATGGAGTCTGGAGCTCCTCGGAGACAGGACCACTGGAAACTACTCAGTTTGCTTCGCCTAGAACTTGAAATAGAAACCCCAGTGTTTTCTATTCTGTCCTACTTCCTGCTTTTGCAGTCATGTTCTGTCGCGCCCTCCTCGTCCAGCAAGCAAGACACGACACCGAGCTCTTCTTCTTGCAGTTTATTCAGGCCTTGATCAATCTTCTGGCTTCTAAAAACATCCCATCCCTCTGACTTCTAAAAGATCCCCCGGGCAAAGCCTCTCCCAGCCTTATATAGGCTCTGGGCAGCCAACCCCAGATCGCCACGTGGGCATTGCCCAATAGGCTCAAGCATGCGTAAGCAAGCCACAACCTCTGGTATAGTTGTTTACCACGGGGAGCGTTCACTGTCGGGATGGCGGAAGGCGGTAACCAGCACCACCTGTAAGGCATGGCTACACGCAGCTCCCTACAATGTTCTGATTTAGAAGTTTAGGGACCAATCATGTTCTTCACTGCTGCAACAAAACAACAAAAATACTTGACTCAAGCAACTGAAAGAAGGCAGCATTTATTTTGGTGCACAGTTCAAGAGCACATTCCATCGTGGTGCTGAAGCTGGAGTTGTTTGCCCATTGCACTCACAATCAGTAAGTACACAGAGATGCTGTTGCCCAGCTCCCCTTTTCCTCTTTCTGCAGTCCAGGACTCCAGCCTGTGGGGTGGTGCCACCCACAGTTAGGTTGGGTCCTTCCCACCTCAGTTAACTCAATATCAACATTTCCTCATACACATGCCCAGAGATTTGTCTCCTGGGTGATTGTGGATCCTGTCAGGTTGATGATACTAATGCAGCACAGTATACAAAGGCACTGGTAATGCATGGCCACAGCTGATTGTAAAGATGAATACCACCCCGAGGGTGAACCAATCACATCGATTCTCATTCTCTCTCTCTCTCTCTCTCTCTCTCTCTCTCTCTCTCTCTCTCTCTCTCTCTCTCTGTTTGTGTGTCTGTCTCTCTCTCTCCCTCCCTCCTGCCTCCACCTTTTTCTTCCTCTTCCTCCTTTTTCCTCTCCCATCTCTTCTTCCTCTCCCCTTCTATGCCACTTCCTTTTTCTGTTCCTCTTCCTCCTTTCCCTCCACATCTTCCTGGCTTTGGTGAGCCAGCCACTTTCCTTTGCCATCCCATTTCACCATGTTACTGCTGCTTTACCACAGGCCTAAGAGAAACCTCTGAAACCTTGAGCTAAAATGAACCTTTCCACTTTTAAGTTGATTTTCTCAGATATTTTCTCACAGTAACAGAAATCTTACTGACACAAACAATTAACCCAGCAGTGCTAGCCAGTAATTGATGGAATCTCATGAGCTTGGTTCTTTCTAAGGCTAAGTAAACTGCTAAGAGATTCGATGCTCATGGATCACATTCTGTGACTTTTCCTGACAAGATGTGAGCGAATGACTGTTCAACCAAGACAGGGCACTGATGACAGACCATGGGAACGATTCTAGCCCAGTGTGGTGAAATGGGTTTACTGGGATTACTTACAGGAAGATGGATGTGAGGTCACTGACGGGAGCACACGTGACTGACTCAAGAGCAGCTATATAACCAACAGACCTGCCTCAGTATAGGTGACAGTTCACAGAAGCTGCACCCTGGGGATCCCTGTATAACTTGGAGGCAACTAGGGTCATAGAGTCTCTTCTCCCCAGGAATAGTTGTTGCTTATAGCTTAGGGAGAGGCATTGTACATCTTGTAGCTCCTCAGGAGCTGCATTTGCTTCATGGGCCAGTGTAACACAAATTGCTAAACAGTTAATTAAACACACACACACACACACACACACACACACACACACACACACACACACACACACAGCCAGATACTGGGGTGAAAGCTGAAAGATCAGAGAAATAGAACAAGCCAGCCACATTCTTACCTCTACGAAATCCTCAGCCTCAAAAGAGAGAGTTCCTGTTTACTCACACCTTATATGCCTTTCTGCACCCTGCCATCTTCCTTTCTTCCTAGTCCTGGGATTAAAGGTGTGTGCCACCATGCCTGGCTCTGTTCCCAGTGACCTTGAACTCACAGAGATTTGGATGGATCTCTGCCTCCTGAATGCTGGGATTAAAGGCATGTGCTACCACTGCCTGACATCTAGGTATAATATAGTGACTGGCTTTGTCCTCTGATCCCCAGGCAAGCTTTATTGGAGCATACAATATATCACCACAAGCCAGATATGTTTTGTTTACTTCATTAGTCTTATGAGGTTTCCTTTACCCTCCTGGAAGAAAATAGCTACCCATCAGCACAATAGTGATGCCCTGTGAACCCTACAAGGAACACAGACAGACAGACAGACAGACAGACAGACAGACACACACACACACACACACACACACACACACACACACACACTTTGACACTTACTATTGTAGTTTGAATGTAAACGCCCCCCCCCCATAGTCTAGTGCATTTAAACCTTTGGTTCCTCAGTTGATGGCACTGTTTGGGAGGTTGAGGAGGTCTAGTTTTGTTGAAGGATGTCCTAGAGGTGGGCTTTGAGAGTTTAAAGACTCCAGCCATTTTGATGTCATTCTCTCTGCTGCCTGTTTGCAGTTTAAGGTGTGAGCCATCAGCTTGCTACTCCAGCCACTCTGTCTGCCACCAAACTGCTGCTCTCCCCCATCATGGTGATGGACTCCTAAACCTCCGGAACTGTTAGCCCCAATTCTTCTTTCTATCAGTTGCCTTGGTCATGGTATTTTATCACAGCAATAGGAAAGTAGCCAGTGCACCTACTGTTGCTCAAGAGGCTGTACGGTCTGACTTTAATTACTGCTCTTGAGTTTTGTGAGCAGCTCAACAAATTCCTTTTTATTTTCACACAATAAATTTCTACTGCTTTAACCCGAAAAACCCATGACTAAACTAATAACCATATTTTGGAACACATAACAATTCTGTAATTTTGGATTCTCTTAGCATGGGTTACAGTACATGCCCAAAGATCACCGGCTTACTCGGCCAGTGTGGATGATTATAATTGCAAATGACAGAAACTTGAAATCGAAGAGCTTTAGGGAGAAGGGAAATTTCTTGGGCTGTTGTCGTTAAAACATCCTGGACTTGCTTTTGGCATGACCTAATGATGCCATCAGGAGAGTGCCAGTTTCATTGTTGTTGTTTTGGTTTTTGTTTTTCCCTCAACTCCATTTGTCTTCTCTCTCTAGGACCTTTCATCTGATGCAGCTTCACTGGTGGCAGGCACAGCCACCAGTGACTCCTTGAGTGTTTCCTACCGGTTTAGGATCCAGATAGAAAGATAGAACCTCTCTCTGTACTACGAGTGCCAAGGAAAGGCCCAGACCTAGCTCTTGCTGGCTTATGCTGGGGTCCCAAAATGTCCTAGTTGGCTTTCTGTTGCTGTGATTAAAACACTCACTGAGAGTCCTGGAGAAGGAAAGACTGTCACAACACAGTCCATCATTTAGAGAAGTCAGGGCAAGAACTCAAGGCAGGAACCAGGAGGCAGGAATGGAAGCAGAAACCATGGAGGAATACTGCTTACTGGCTTCCTTCTCCTGGCCTACTCAGTTAACTTCCTTCCATAGCCCAGGTCCACCTGACTATGGATGGCACTGCCCACAGTGGGCTGGGCCCTCCCACATCAATCATGAATCAGGAAAATGCAAAAGAGGTATGACCATAGGCCTTTCTGATAGAGATGATTCCTCAGTTGAGATCCCCTCTTCTGAGGTATGCTTAATTTAGGTTTGTGTCAAATTGACAAGGACTAATTATGGTACAGGCCCATCCCTGAATTTCTGTGGTTCAGGAGACAAGGGACCTCCTGGGATGCAAACTGTACACCTCTGCCTGGAGCTACAAAAGCAGCAATTTCTCTTGAACCGTGAGGCTGGAGAAAAAGTTCTCAAGGGGATGGATGGGTTATTTCCAGATTAGAGTTTTATACAAAGTCTGTTAAAAAATTCACCTACTTGCTAATTTCTGAATATTATATGATTACCATTATACTGTGTGTGTGTTGTATGTGCACATACATGTGCCTTCATGTGAGTGTGAATGCATGTACATGCGTGTGTTTGACCTGTGGAGACCAGAGGTCAATGCTGGGTGTCATTCCTCACTGTACTAGCTGGTTCTGTGTGTCAACTTGACACAAGCTAGAGTTGTCACAGAGAAAGAAGCCTCATTTGAGGAAATGCCTCCATGAGATCCAGCTGTAAGGTATTTTCTCAGTTAGTGATCAATGGGGGAGGATTCAGTCTGGGTGAGTGGTGCCATCCCTGGGCTGGTGGTCCTAGGTTCTATAAGAAAGCAGGGTGATCAAGCCAGGGAAGCAAAACAATAAGCAGCTCCCCTCCACATCCTCAGTTCTTGCCTCCAGGTTCCAGCCCTGCTTGAGATCCTGTTCTGACTTCCTCCAATCATTGACTATGATCTATAAGTGTAAGCCAAATAAACCCTTTTCTCCCCAGATTATTTTTTGGTCATGGTGTTTCCTCACAGCAATAGGAACCCTAAGACAGGCACCATCAGCCTTCTTTTTTGAGACAAGGTCTCTCAGAGACTTGAAGCTTGCCATGTAGGCTGGGCTCACTGGCCAGTGAGTTCTGGGCATCTATTACCTCCTCAGCCTGGGAATTATAAGTATGCACCACATGTCTGATTTTCATTGTTGTATTCTTAATTTTTGTTATCTCTTTGTTTTCTTCAGGGAATTTGCTGCTGGAAGTACACAATTTCTTATGTATAGCTTTCTTATTTATGACACCCGGTTCTTTGTTTTAAGGTAACATTATCTCAAAAATCGCGCTTTACATAAAACATGTTACTTTGTGTGAGGCACTTGTTACGTTTACTGAGATAAATAATTTTAGCATTAATCCCAATATAATGATTCAGGCCATTGAGTCGCTCACTAATCCAGATTACTAGAATGTCCTTTGTGGTATTCTTTGAATATTTCTTACAAATAAAAATGGACAGATCCCATGGATCTAGTAAATATTTGTGTGTGTGTGTGTGTGTGTGTGTGTGTGTGTGTGTGTGTGTGTGTGTGTGTGTGT
>CABHPR010153132.1:0-14206 GCA_902168415.1 Peromyscus melanophrys
TTAATTTTTGAGATGGATTACTACTCCATCTAAGAAAAAAAAATAATACAAGGCCCTACAAGAAAGAGGAGTTTGACTTATGTATCTCTGATTGATTTTTAAATCTTCAAATTTAGATGGGTGATTAGTTACCTATCACCTTAAAACTAAAGATTGTTTCTAACTGACAAAAAAAGCTTGTGCCTAGTTATTTGCATAATATTACATTTTATCTTTCTTAGTAGTCTTTCAAACAGATTATTGATACTGCTTCTTTATATTCATTGGCTAATAAATAGAAAATGACCTCCAGAATCTGAGATTCATATTTGACCCTAAAATGTTTTTTTTCATTTATTTCCTTGTTCTTCTGCATTTCCAGTTAGAATCTAACACCAGGCATCTAGGTGACCACTGTTGAATAAACATGACTGATTCCCATGTCAGAAACATGAATACATACAAATCCTTAACATTTGGTTTAAGTAGAGTTAAAGAAACTTACGTTTTTGTGTTAGACAACAAATCAGACAAAAACAAAAGAGAGAAAAATCATAATAAGCTGTGTCTAATGCTATCACTAGATACTTATGGACCATAAATTAATTTTGATCCCCCAGCCCAATGCCTTTGTATGAAAAAATATAATAGCAATTCTCCACTTACACTATTTAAAAATAAGATAATATCACACCCAGAAAAAAAATGGTCTAATGAAAGTGGCATTAAAGTTTTAGGTGGTATCATTAATCTAACTAATAATTCATCAACTTGCTAGTGCTACAACTACATTGAATCTTTGTAGCAGATGATTTTAAAAGTATGAGAATTATATTTTAAATTAGTCATGTAAGGTTTTACCGTTAGCTACTCATTGAACTGTAAATCTTTTCCTCTTCCACTTATAACATGATGTTGAACTATAACTATATCCCCATAATATATTATAACTCATGAAAATTTGTTACTCTTTAGAGAAATTGCATTGAAATATAAAAAGAAACAAAACTAACGATTGTTAAATTGTTTATAGTTCCTCTGTATAAGAAAAGTATCAATTTAAACAAAAGTTTTACAGTTAAAATACCATTTATCTTTCTATTATTACAGATCTAAGGATGGAAGAATTATTTGGGAACAAACTAAGAAAAGGAGGTTTTGGTGTTTTCATCCGTGCCTAGAAATTATCCATTAAATATAAACACTGTAGTTTTGTAAAGTCTTAGGTCTCCAATCCACTTCTTTCTTTTTATGATTGAGAAAACAAAGCATTAAAATATATAAAGATGTATTTATGATTCATAAAAACCTTCAGATACCTTAAATTCTAGCAAGGGTTTTTTGATACAAGGAAATGATGTGGCCCTGGAAAACTGAAGTCCACTCATAGTTACAAGTCAGTACCACAGTCATCACAGTAATAGGGCCCATACTCTATTGCTCATGGACTGCCTCATCAAATGGTCCAGTTGTTTGACTCATAAGAAGCATTATATTTTTAAAAAATAACATTAAAAATATTTCTAGCCTTTGGGGTTTTGTCTGCAATGAGAAATGATAAGGACTAATGCAGACACACCTACAAAGAGGGTGATCCTATGACCTGGGCAGCATAAAGAAATTGTCAAGTGCTCAAATCTCAGCAAATCATGCAAATGAGAACTGAAAAGTAGAGCTATCAGGCCTCAAATGAATCCTTTGGAAATGTAAACCTTAGCATTAATACACAATGGTGGACTATCAGTAAAAGAAAGTAAAGTAATGGTATTAGAATAATATCAATAAAGTCAACAGCATCTAAACTAGATATAGGCATGCACTGAAATAATAATTTTAGCTATTAGGAAAATTTGGTGAGCCCATTACCAAAATACACAAAAAAATTTCCATTTCTGAAAATCATCACTGTGGCTATGAACATGGCTGAGTGAGTATAAGATTAGAAAATACAGGGAAATGTTTATATGGTTTCATTGTGATCTTAGTGAGAAAGAGGGACTGTATGAGAACCATCGCAATGATCCTAATGATCTTATTAATTTCTTTTCATTTACACTTTATTTACATTTTTTAGTAACTGACATTAGTGCTTGGTTTTGTTCACTTCTTACATCGTATTTTTTGGTACAAAACCTTTTGTTCACATTTCTTGGTTAACATGTCTCTTTTAAATATTGGTGTTGTCAGTGCTTGTTGGTACCATGTATTTTACAAGCCACAAATTATTTGAATGCTAGTTTTAAAAAGAACTTCAAAGTGGTTAGCTTTCTTTTATATTGCAAAGTAGTTACCTCTTTCCCAGCCTTCTGTAAAGCATAGCTCTCACTGAGTGAGTCTAATCTAATGCTAGTAAACTATAATCATCTTTTAATGAGATATAAATCTTTTAGTTTTAAAATACCGTTTTAAAATTGTCATTAAAACATGATAGATTTTTAGTTCTTAAGACATTTAATGACTCAGTGTGGAATTGACCCAGTTGGTAGACTGATAAAGAATCAACTTATTTATGTCCCCTTAATGAACATTAAATGTCTTTCTAAAGTGAAGTAAAGGATATCAATACAGGAGATTTGAAGATGGAAGGAAAATGGGCAGTGTACTAAGCGTTTACCTGGGCCCCTGCACAATGTGTGATGGGTCTCAGGAGTAGTCAGTCTCACAGCAACTCTGCAGAATTTGTTTATTCCACAGAACAAAAATGTGCAAGTAATTTCAGTTAAAACACAATGATCTCAAAAAACAAGAATTTGGATATTATTCAGTGTCTTCAGATATTTTCTCAATATTACCCCATGAGTTTTTGGGGATTAAAGGTTGTCTCTCCTGCTTCTACAGTATCTTTCCCCATTTCTTTCCACCAAAATGCACACCATTTATCTCCACTCTCCTATGCCATTATGAATATCTTTTATTCTACCTTAGTCATGTTTCTCCATCCTCCACTCAGTTAAAAAAAAAAGCAAGCTGGTGACACTGATCACATCAATCTACCTTTCAATAATTTGTATTAATTCTTCACTGTCAACAGTAAAGTCCAGGATCTTCAAGTTACTGAATCACTGGCTGTGTTTTTCTCCATCCTGAATCCTCTACCTGGACTGCAGAATCTAGATCAGTGTCCCCAATATTTTTTTTCACACATGGATGGGGAACATGCAGTACCCATCTGTAATGTTGGCTCGTTGAGGTAATGATAAACTAACAGGAAGATAGGGAAATAGAACGAGATCTCAGGGTCCAGGGAGATACATCTTTTCTGCTGATCTCAAAGAACCAATTGGTCCTTACTTCTATCCTTAGCTTTTCAGCCTTTGTTCTTCCTGCATTCTAGAATGGCTTTCTTTAAATCCAAACTATTCCATGTACCACAGATCATAAAATACTGCAGATGTGTTGTTCTCTGGGTACACTTTGTTCTTATCTTCTTCCAAATGAAAGAAGGTAATAATGACAATTGGAAAGCCATTGGATGGGAGGAGTGAGGGTGGGGTCTCTTTTTATCAGAATTTTCTGAAGAAATGACACTAGTAGAACACAATTACAAACACACACACATATTGTGTGTGTGATTATGTTCATTTGTGTGTGTGTGTGTGTGTGTGTGTGTGTGTGTGTGTGTGTGTGTGTGCTCATAAACACATAGAGTTAAAAATGAGAGAATGAGTTACCTACTGGTGTATAATTTGATTCAGAGGAATCAGATTTTTGCAATTTCGGGGATGTCACCCCCAAATTTGCAGGGAAGTTGGTAGGTTGAAAGCTTTTACGTGAGTAGATACCCAGTCTACAAACAATGTCTTCTCAGAGAAACACTAGTATTGTTTATATGGTCTTCCAACTGGCTGGACAAAGATTACCACACAATGAATGACAAGCTTGTCTACTTAGGAAACTGATTGAAGATGTTTATCTCATCTGCAAAGTGCCCTTCATAGCACCAGTAGATTGATGCTTGATTAAATAACCATTTCTGTAGCCTGGATAAGCTGATACACAGTGAACACACAGCTGTGGTACTATTGGACTGTAGGGAAATAGGTTCACGCTAAAATGTCCTATAATCTAGGACTTAAGAAATCTGTTGTGTAAATGATTGCAATGCTAAGACTTATTACCTCAACCAATCCCATATCAATAGTATGCAAAGTATTGGCAGATAGAGATCTTCCCATATTTGTTTAATGGGCAGATACAAGTAGCTTGTAATTAAAAATTGAGTGTTGATATGCTAATCAATTTGACTTTGAAGTTGAAGTTGCTTCATCAACTTGAGCAAGATAAACACTTGTTAAAACAAGGACAATGCTTTATAAAGTCCAAGGCGAGCAAATTTTCATGGGTCTTTTTAAGGTGAGCATCTACCCAGCTTCATCTTGAAAGATCATCTCTTTGAAATTAGTTGAGTGAATTTTAATGAGGTTTTAAAATGTTGTGATTTTGAATTAAGTGTTTCCAGAAGGGACAGAGCTATCAGTTTGGCTTTAAATTCTTAGTATAGTTCTCAAGTGGTTACAGGGGAAAAGATTCAGCTGCAATGCAGTTTTTAGGATATAAACCTCGGATTGATGGAGGTAATTGCTTGCTTGATTTGGTTGATATTTAGCCAAAATCTATGAGCTCACATTCATCGGTATTAACTATATTTACTATTACCAGACTGGAATTTGAATCATTCAGTGTGTAGTCCTAATAATAATGCTATATGACTAGGGGCTGCTTCTTCAACATTATTTCCACCTAATTTATAATCAAGATGTTCAATTAATAATCTCAGCACTTTATGCAGTGTTAAGTCAGCTGAAAAATATGTGATTTTTCTACTTTTCATTTTTCACAATGCTGAGGAATGCATGATAATGAGACAAAATGGGGAGCCAGGAAAGCAGCAACGGTTGGCAGAATAATGGGAAAGGAGAGGATTTTAAGAGAAGGGCTGAAGAGTTGATTGAGTTTTGTGAAATATGTAAAGGCACAGAACTATTGCAAATATAAAGCAGCCATGTCTATAAAACTCAGTTAATTATTAAAGATTTCTTTCTAATGAAAACAGATGTGGAAGTAGAAAGGGGGTTACCTCTTTATCTGACTTCTGTGCAGCATCTTTTAGAGCAGGGGTTCTCAACCTGTGGGTGAAGACCCCTTTAGAGGTCAAACACTGGGGTTGCATATTATATATCCTGCATTTAAGATATCTACATTATGATTCACAACACTAGCAAAATTATAGCTATAAAGTGTAAACAAAAATAATTTTATGGTTGGGTATTCACCACAACATGAGGAACTGTATTAAAGGGTCCTGGAATTAGGAGAGATGAGAACCACTGTTCTAAAGAGTTACTAAAAGTCTTCCAATGGCTTGGATTTTCCCAAATTTATCAGAAACGTTGTTGTTTTCTCCCCCATTCTCAATCAAGTGTTATTTTCTATATATTAAGATAATTAGCAAACATCAATCTGGGTTTACTTAATTCCTTAACAATTTGACCAATATTAATAAGGTATAAAAATATTTCTCTTACTGCAAACAAGTTGAAAAGAAGAAATTTCAAGAAGTGAAATGATGAATACTGTTGACCCATCACTGATTTCTTTTATGTGTAGTATTTTTGTTGTTGTTGAACTTTTAGGATCTTGGGAGGTAGCTTCAGACATAACTCTACCAAAGCCGGGTTTAAAAAAATTTATATTTAAGCTGTATTTTCAACCAGAGTAGACGGAAAAATAGCTTTCAACATAGAGATAATATCTCTCCCAGGGATCTTTGATGAGTTTAGTTTGATTGAATAATAAAGAAAACAGAGAATTGAAGGTTTAAGAGGTAAAAACCTACAAAAGGACCTGAAGGCTGTATGCCACACAAGCTGCCATAACATCATCAGCAGCAAAAACTAAAATATACATAGGCATTAACTGAAAAGAAAGTACACTGGTCACGTTGGACTTCTTTCAACTATGGAATCAGCAAGCTGAAATGGCCCACAACTGAGCTGCTAGTACTTGACAGAGCATTAATACAACAGGATTTATTTCATCCCCACCATTTATATTATCTTGGGAACCATCTCCTCCTTCTCTGCATGATTGATCAGGGTTCCTGAGAGATTGTGTGGAAGGCTGCAACAGTGGCTAAAGAAGTCATTCATGGACTGGCAGGCAGTATGAAACAAGTTTCTGCCTGCCCCTGAGGGGGATTTGGGCTGTTGAGAACATACAGGATAGAGCTTGGATGAGACAAACTGTGGAAAAGAAGGTTGATAATAATCAGACAGAAATCTTTAAAGGAGAGTTTGTGTGGCACACTACAGTCAACAGCATCAATTCCTTCACCCAGGTTTTGTCTACTCCTTGTTTCACACAACAGCACACAGAAAGCTACTTCATCATGAGGACTAAATTAGGGATAAAGTGCTTGCCACTTGGCAGCTCAGCCCTTGCTTGGTGATCCAGAAATTCCTTCCTTTCTCCTGATTCAGGTTTAAAGTAGAGTTTGATTAAACAGGAACTTCTGAGACATCACTACTACGTACTACGATGAGCAAGCACCTGAGAGAATTGTATCTAATCCGCAGAGTTAACCATTTTATTTATCTTTATTTATAAAATGACTTGTTTGAACTGTAGAAGTTCATTAATGTGACATCTCTAGATGAGGAGAAGAAAGTTTTGGATAACATTTAGCCAAATTCTAGGCAGAGTAAGGTCTAACAATGAGTATGTGGTAATAGCAGAGTAGTGACATCTATTTTCCAGTGAAAGTCCCCTGTGTACTACACGGCATTTAAATAAGTCCAAAGAGAATTCTTGAGGAATTGAGGAGCTTGCGAGAGTTTCACATAAGTATGTCCTGTTGTAGCCTCATCAGTTTCCTATATGAATGGCTTTCAGTAGAGATACAGCAAACCTCTCCTCGCTAAGGAGCAGACACTATGTAAGTCAAAGGAAAGACACCCTGACTCTATTGAAAACATTCTGGTGCCACTCAAAATGAAGTGAGTCCAAATCTCTGACAGAAAGGAAATTTGATGTTTTTTTTTCCCCCTTTGATCAGAAAACATAATAGTAATTTCTTTTTTCTCTTTTTGTATAGAGGATGGAGACACACATGTGTCACAGCACATCTTTAGAGGTAAAAGAGGAGAACTTCAGGTGTTTGTCATCTTCCACCATGATTGAGACAAGATCTCCTTGTCACTGTTTCCTAATGAGGCTATCTGGAGATTGTCCTGGCCTGGCTCGGCCTCTCATCTCCTGGGAGAAGCACAGTAGGATTTCAGACACTTGGGCTATGGTGTCTGGCTTTTAAGTAGGCTCTGGGAATTCAGACTAAGGTCATCAGGTTTATGTGGCAAGCACTTTACCCACCAAGCTTTCTTCTTAGCCCAATAAGAGTTTCTTAAAAGGCAACTCTGAAGACGGAAGGTTCTATTTACGTAAACTCCATGTGTGCCATTAGGAATTGAAAGGTGTCCTCTAGCATGTTTAAGGTCAGGCTCCCTGAAGAGCATTTTTAGCAGACTGGCCAGCAAGAGATTCCCCAACTCTGTCTTTGGAGGTTGCCAAAAGTTTATCCGGTTTTCAGATCTTTTCACCAATATCACCAATGCCTTAGAATCTTTGTACATGCAACCTTAGATTGTGTTAGTCTTCCTAGACGCTTTTTGAATTGCAAATACCCACAGAAGCAAAGACTTTAAGACTTTATCAGCTACCTGTCCCCTGGTACTATTATCAGGCTGGGATCACATAGCCAACTAAGGGTAAAAAATCAAAGAAGAAAAAAATGAGGCAGAGGCAAATAGTGTGACCAGTTAGCTGAGGCTATGAGAATGAACTTTTGGGGCAGTGTAATTTTACCTGCAATAATTCTGACCTCTGAAAGGATTAGAGGGGTAGGAGGTATATCAGAGGTTGCAATTCTTTTCTCCCTGTTGTCCTGAGTGACATTAAACAACACAAATGCTTTGAATTAACTTCTTCCTCTCAACACACAAAAATACTTAACAATTGCTTATGAAATGCATGCCTTGACATACTGAAGGATTATTCAAAATCTTTTTGTATTTGAGATAATGACTTTCAAACGCTTTCTGTCTGTGTCAATCAAATGCAAATACTTTGTTCATTACTGCGAAGGTAGTAGTAATGAATATGTAAAAATTACAGGAAGGTGAAGAAATAAAATGAGGGAAAGCTTACTATCTGAAAGTGAAGCCCCATCTCGTCAATAAGGTAGCCTCAAGCAAATTTTAAGTAGGATATTAAATCTTTCTTAGTCCTTTTGCCTTATTTATTTCACAAAACACCATGGTTCATGAAGGTATCAGAGAAAAAAGATATATACCAAGGCAAGCCAGATGACAATGTGGCCCCAACAGCCTGCTGTAAGCATCACTCACCTAGGCTCATTTTGCACAACATGTCTCATGTGTCACTTAGGGCCTCATAGTTACCACACCCAAGAGGACACTTTTGTTAATCTTTGTCTCTGAAGATTTTCTCTACATTAGTCCTATTTCTGCATCCCCTCTTTTTGTCTTGTGGCATGGTGTCCTCTAATCCCAGCGCTAGGGAGAAAAAATGGCTTCCCCAAATGAAGGTCACTGGCACACACTGACCAGCCAGTCTAATTGAATTGGTGTTGTACAATTTTATTGAGAGACTTAATCTCAAAAAATATTGTTGAGAGCAATTGACAAGACACCCAGTAATTACCCTTTGGCTTCCACATGCATCCTCACACAGGTGTGTACTTACTAAGAAACACATGCACAAACAACTGTATACACACAGGAGAATACACACATGCACAAAACTTTATTAGCAGCTCATATTTATTGTAATAAATCTAAAACCTGTTTCAAGTTCAGAAACCATTTCTGGTTTTCCTATAGGACTGTTGCAAGCTACAACAGGGTCCTTCCTACACATATTCCATGCTTGCCCATACCCTCGAACCTTTTTTTTTTCTTTTAACAAGTTACCATTTAAAAATGCAATCATCTTAAACATTTTCTAGTTTTATAGCATATCTCCCCGTTAGGATATGGCCTAATCATCTACTGCTAATCTTTAATACTTTGAATAAATGTTTAGTGAATGAATGAATGTACTAGTATGTTTGGCATTTCAGACATTGAACTTCAAATCTGCAAAGGTAAGAGAAGTGAACCAATAAAACAGTTATTAAAAAGAAAGTGAGCTCTAAGAGTGTTAAGAAGATTTGCTTGCATGTAAATCTAACTCATTTGTCGGTTTTCCTTTTATGGATGTGAATAAGTAAGAATTATCTCTATATTTTTGAACTAAAATGAACTGATCGTGTGAAATCCAAGATCTTATGTATTGCATGTCTGTGATCTAGGACAGAAGGGATGGGTATAAAACATGTCTTGGAATTGACACAATGGTGTTTCCTTAGGTTATCAAGTCTTTATCCTTTTTTTTTTGTTGTTGTTGTTGTTGTTTTGATTTTTGTTTTTTGTTTGCTTTCCTTGAGCATTGACAAATTCAGAAATTTTGCTTCTTTATTTACTCCCTCCTCAAATTTTAATGCCAGAGATATAATACATGTCTGTTTCACCATTATAATGTCTAATGCTTTTTCTTGTCATCCTGACTCACTCAAAATAATTTTTGCTTGTGGTAATGAAATGGCTTATGTTGAGACTGTATATCTTAGACAATGCAACAAATAGCTTTTTATAAACCTTTACTAAGTCTACAGTATTTAGCTATGAATAAACACATTGTCTTTTATTGGCATAACCTTCTGAAAGGGGCAATGCAAGGGCAATATCTGACATGGAGCTTCAAAACCTGCTGAACCAAATGCACAGAAAGACAAATATTTTCAACATGAAAACAAATGTAATTCCTTTGATTCAGTAGTACTGCATGGTGTCGTCTTCTTTCTACTTACAAATATTTAGACTTTAAAATTTTTATTTTAATATTTTATGTGTATGAATGTTTTTGCTGACTATGTGTCTGTGTAATACATGTGCCCATGGAGGCCAGAAGAAGTAGTTAGCCCATGGAACTTGAGTTACAAATAGTTGTGAGCATCATGTGGGGGCTAGGACTGGAACCTGGGTCCTCTGGAAGAGCAGTCAGTGATTTTAACTGCTGAGCCATCTCTCCAGCCGATGTATTAAAATCTTGAGAACATTTTTGTTGACATTGAAGAGACTGGGCTCCACTCCCAGAGTTCAGGTGGTGATTTGTATGACCTAGACAGCATTTCTCATAGTTTCTGGCAGATCTAGCTGCTATTAAGGAGAATATACTTAGACAGCTATTGTCCTGGTTAATATTTGAGAGAAGGAGAATACTATTAAATGCTATGTTTGGCATGTTCTGTTAAGATACTTAGGTATTTTCAGGGATTAATTGGAATGTTGTAAGTCCCAGCTAAGTCTGTTCTTGAAGACATTTAGTGTCATGCTGCTGGACTCACAGAGGATATAACAAACTTCTCAGCCCATTGGCAGATAAAAGATTCTTTAGGAGGCATTTCAGAGCATAGAGATGACCTTAGAATACCCTGCCCCTGTGTTGCTGCCTCTGTTTCAAAGCAAGTGAAGTTTTCTGCACAGCTATCGCTCTTCTGTTATGCGTACCTCTTGATATGACTCAGTTATTATCTCACAAGGAAGGTTTTGTCTTGGGACAAAAATGCAAAACCTCATGTTTTTTTTCCCCTCTCAATTTCTAACAGCCTCCTGGTTTGAATTCCAGGAATGAAAACTGATGATTATGCATCAAATGTCTTTGACTGGGCTGTGAACAGCCCAAAGGAAGTAAAGATGGAAGCCAAGTGTAGAGTTAGAGTCTCAGGACACATAAATTGAATGGCACTTTGTTTTCTCACTTGGATTCTGTCAGTGTGGAATTGGACACTGTTTCAATTAAATTTTAGTATTCCAGATAAATTTTAAGGTTAGTCAGAGGCTGAATGAAGCATATAAATATGTTTTTTTCAGGGCTAGAGCCTAAATGTGGATTAGTATAAAAGTTAAAATAAAATTTTTTATAAGTCCAAGTACTTCTCCAAAGACTATAGAAAGATATCAGTTCTTATTTGATACTTAGCGAGTGCTGTAGAATTCACTCTACCTCAAACTGTGCCTTTGTGTCTAAAAAAGTCAGGATACAAATTATCTCTGACTTGCTTTTATGAGACCCATGGGCATTTATCCGAGGCTGGAATGTGTGGTCTTTTACTTGCAGGAACACCTTTAAGAAGAGAGACAAAGTGAAATTTTAAAAATAGAGCTTCAAAACCTAAATAGCCAAGCAAACAGAAAGCCATTTGATTTGGCCACTTCTGTGTCTTATGGATCAAGCTATTGATCCATCACACATAGATTAACTCAGATGCTCTGCCACTCCTTGTCTGAGATAATCTTGTGTTTGCTTGGACCACTCCAACTGGCTTCTCAGGTAACAATGGCTAGGAAATGAGGGAGGCTGTGGCAAAGCCCTGGATAAAGAGAAGCGTCACTCTTTGTTTCTCATAGCAACTCACTGTCTCATTGCCTTTCTTCCCTCCATCTTCCATTTCTGTGTTTGCCAAAGAAAAGGATTAATAGAGGGAAGGTGTTAGGTCTGACGTAGTTTTCATTGGCTGTGGTATTTATTTCTCAACCTATTCTCAGCTAAGTGGCAGGTCACTTGGAAACTATCTATATGCTAAGTTACTCTTTCGGTAAAGGCTTATTGAGGATGAGGATTAATATTTGGTAACTGCTGAAAAGCAGGTATCTCATATGTGCTCACTTTATAAGCCCTCCAAGGCTGTGTATTCCCATCTTTGGATTGAATAACAATTTAAAACGACTGGGACAGTAACTCATACTCTGAATGAACACAGCTGGGATTCTTCACTGTGTGCCTCTTTAGCTATTACCAGTATCTTTTTTCCTTGTGTCTACAGAATGGACTCACTGCCCATATTTAGGAAGAGAGTTTCTTACTGTTTTAACATGTTCCAATAATCTCTACCATGTTTTCATATCTGAAATACCATTACATTCTTGTTATTTATACCTTCTTCCCTTGGCAGGCTGTGAGCTGCAATTTTTGCTAGTCTGAAAGGAATAGTCATGTGAGTGAACATATACAATTTGTATGCTATAAATGCAGTTTTGACATCTACACATGCCAAAATTCAGGGATTTGTTGTTCTCAGGCTCATTGCTTATTGATGGGGAAGCAGCCATCAGGCTGCCTTCTGACTCTGTTGGGGTTATTAAGTAGTATTTTAGAATGTTCTTCAATATGGAAGCTAGTATCATTTACCCATTGAGTTTTTTAAATTAGATGGATAACCTCCAGTTCTCTAGGTAATATGGATACTCCTTGCATTGTTTAGACAACTGTGTGCTATGGCACTTGGCAAACCTCACCATTCCAGGGAACTGGGGAATCACAGATCTGAGCGTGTCTGTGAGGATGTTTCCAGAGAAAATTGTTGTGTAGGTCAGCAAGCTGAGCAAGGACGGACCATATAGTAAGCTGGAGAAGACAGAGCAAATACTTGAAAGATGAAGAAAATAGCTGTGCCTTTTATTTTGCCTTCCCACAGTGGCCATATTTGTTGCTTTTGCCTGTGGACACCAGGCTCCAGGTTCTTTGGCTGTTAATCATAGATCTGCTTGTATGATTCTCCAGGATATTTGGGGCTTTGACTTTGGGCTGAGGATGCATCATTTCTCCCTCTGGTAATAGGGCCAGTGTTTTGGATTAAGAAACTACTGATTTAGTCATTTTCCACCCTGTAGACATCAACTATGGGACTATGCAACCACTAACCCTAAAAGCAAATTTTATAATGCTTCTATTACAATCACGTATCATATTGGTTCTGATTATATGCAGGATGCTGACAGACATCCATTTGAAGCATCATAGATTAGAATCATCACTATTTGGAATAATTTAATATAAACTCATCTGGGAACCAAAGCCTCTGAGGTGAGAGCTGGGCCATCATTCTTTTCAACACATGTTCCCTTTCCTTGAGACCATACATAAATGTCCTCAAATTCGTGAGTGCTTGAAAAATACAAATCAATATACTTTGTGGCTCCAAAACTCTATTACATCATTACACTTTGTAAAAACTTGAAATTTTTTTCTGTGATATTTATGAATAAGGAAACGTGCTTTCTTATGTCACATGAAAACTTTTATGGATAGGACTCACACTGTTAGGCTGATCTACTTCATTCTGTCTGGTGTGCTCTCTTCTCAGACCGCACTGAAAAGCTGCTTTTCTACAGAACATTCCATAGCAATTTTAGGCTTTCATGTCTCTGCCAAGTCACCCCAGCTTAAAAGTAATCTTCTGAGTCGAGTACAGTGGCTCACTTCTGTAATGTTATCACTGTAGTGGCTGAGACAGGAGGATCCCAAATTTGAGTGCAACTTGTGTTGTCTCAGAATCCATGTCTCTGAAATGATATTTAACAAGATGTCTTCTAGTGTGTGTGTGTGTGTGTGTGTGTGTGTGTGTGTGTGTACCTGAATTCAGTCCTTGGGATGAAAATGAAATAACAAAACAAAACAAAGCGATTTAAAATAAAGGAAACAGATCCAGGGACTGCTCCTCTTTTCCCAATTTTATTGGTACTTGATTGACACATCACCCATGGTTTCTTAACTGTATACATTTTTCATGCAAATGGTCCATTTATCTGTCTATGTTATGAACATTAATCTCTGTCCATATCTTAGAAATAGGGTACCAGGAAAGATAAAGAGCTTGTATGCTATATTATAACACACGATTAGAGGTAACGTAAAGAAGAAACATGGAGGGCAGCTGGTCACTAGATTGTGTTTGGTCACTGTCTTTGGTCTGCTGGGTGGTGATATGGTCATTTATTCACGGGTATTCTCTTACATGGGAATTTGAAGCAGACATGTAGATCAGGGGAGAGAATTCTGTGTAGAGGGAGTGAGAGAGAATTAAAGAAAGATTCTGAAGTGTTTGTTTTAGGAGAAAAGAATGACAATTTTAAGAAGACAAAACAAGGAGGGCAGGTAATAAAATGAGGTAGGAGAGAGATTTTTAAGATGTGTGTAGATAATATGTACTGGTAAGTCCATGGGATAAAATGTTTATTCTGCTCTAATTGAAATAATAAACCATTGGACAGTTGTGTGTTTGTGTGTGTGTGTGTGTGTGTGTGTGTGTGTGTGTGTGTGTGTGTGTGTG
>CABHPR010153132.1:14216-33624 GCA_902168415.1 Peromyscus melanophrys
GTGTGTGTGTGTGTGTGTGTGTGTGTGTGTGTGTGTGTGTGTGTGTGAATAAGAATTGGTGGGAGGGGGACAGATACATTCAGTTTCATGTTTCAAAAGATTATTTTGGTTTCTTTATAAACCATTAGCAAAAGGTCTATGGAAAGGGACAGTGGAGCTGGACAGGAAGCATTTTCATTAGCCGGCTTGGTGATGTGGAGGAAGGATTAGAGAGAGAAAGATTCAGCAGTGGCTTCAGTCAACAGACTAGGTGGCAGTGCTTCATACTTAGTCAATAGCCTGAAAGAAAAATAAGAAAAAACATCAAAAACTGTTGGTATGGAAGTAACATTCAAGAATTCTGAATTACATATGTTAATTTTGAGATGCTTGAATGCATCAAAGAGATGTTTCACATCATTGAACATTTCAGTTTAATAGGATGGGATACTCATAGTCTATGCGGTCATTAGAATATAGTATTATTTCACTTTAACTCATAGAAACCAGCACAATAGATATTACTGAGAACTATTTGAGGTAGGAATAATGTTTAACTTCGTTGAGTAAATCGTCTCAACTAGGGAGAGACTATGCTTATAGAAAAAAAGTTAAACCCTAAGTCTAGGACATACTAAGATTAAAATGTTGAGTATCACATAATTTGTCTATTTATTTTTGTCAACTTACCACAAGCTTGAGCAATTTTGGAAGAGGGAACTGAAATTCAGAAAATGCCTCCCTCAGATTGGTCTGTGATCATGTGTATAGGGGCATTTTCTTGATTACTGATTGATGTGGTTGGGTCAATGTGGTCAGTAAAATCCCTGTGTGAGTGGTTCTGGGCTAAATAAAAAAGACAGCTGAGTAAACCAGGGATAACAAGCCAGAAATCAATGTTCCTCACCAGTCTCTGCTTTGGTATCTGTCTCCTTCCTTGGCTTCATCTCATGATGGACTTTATGCTGACATAAGGCCATTTTGGTCAGTATTCCATAAAAGTAACAGAAAGAAAGCTGGCATATTAAGCAAAACAAATGGAAGAAGTTAAAGATACACAAGAAATATGATCTAGTATAAGAGAGAAAAATATTCCTTCAGAACTTATGGAAATATATTTTATAAAGGAAACCATTTTAAGATTGTAAAGTCATTTCACTGAGGACAAATATTAGCAATTGGTTGTCAAGACAGAAATCAGCTATGGCTGAAAGAGATCTTTGTAGAATGGTGTAGCACGAATCCTAATTGGTCTTATAATAAAAACCTGGAGCCAGATATTGAGGTAAATGCTGAAAGATCAGAGGAAAGAAGCCACAGCCACTTTTCACCTCTCCCACTCCTCAGCCAAAAGGGGAAGATCCTGTCTCCACAAATCCTCAGACTGAATGCCCCTGAGTCCTCAGTCAAAATGGCCTTGAGTTCCTGTCTCCTCCTGCCCTATATTCCTTTCTCTGCCCAGCCACATCAATTCCTGTCTCAACCTTCCTAGTGCTGGGATTAAAGGCGTGTGACTACCAAGTACAGGGATTAAAGGAATGTGCCACCACTGCCTGGCTCTGTTTCTCTTTTAGACTGGATTAATCTTGTGTAGTCCAGGATGGCTTTGAACTCACAGAGATCCAGACGGGTCTTTGCCTTCTAAGTGCTAGGATTAAACGTGTGTGTCACCACTGCCTGGCCTCTATGTCTAATCTAGTGACTGGGTCTGTCCTCTGATCTTCAGGCAAATTTTATTTGTTAGAGTACAAACAAAATATCACCACAGAACTGAGGAAATTTCAGTTAGTGATAATGAGTCCAGAGAAAAGGGAAACGAAGAACAGGACATCATCTTCAGTTTCTTCTGAAAGGAGAAGAGAAGTAGGTAGAGGATGAAATCCCAATGATATAAAAAGTGATTTTACAATGCTGACGACATTACAGAAAGTCTTTATCATTAAGGAAATGATGGTGTGTTGGAGAACAATTGACTATGAGAGATGGGGAGGAAGAACTTGCACAGTGAATGCACAGCTCTAGATACCAGAAAGGTGATGAGGATTCATAGCCATCTGTGAAGCACTATGTGAGCTAGATGAAGGCATGTTAAGAAAACAAAAGGAAGACAGTATAGGCAGAGGTATGCGAGATTATAAGATGACAAATGCTTTGCTTTTTTCTGTCTGTTTTTTCTAATGAAATTGAACTGATGTAATGACCTGTGAATGACAGATTGAATAATGGGCTTTGTGTATTTCATAAGAAAGTAGTATATATTATCACAAGATCATTTTTTTGCTAATAAATATAATGGACATACTCAGAAAGTAGTCACCCTCTCTAGTCACACCCAGCTTCAAGGCACTGAGGAAACAGGTTTCACAGAGTCTGGTTATCTTATAGAAGTATGATTGATAAGAGATAATTGTGAAGGGAATTTTCAGGTGTGTGCTTATATAGTAGAATCATGAAAACTCCACAGAGTCAGGATGGAAATCAAGAGGTGACTGTGAGTGCAGAGGCCGGAGAGACAGCAGATCTGACTAACTTGGGATGTGGGTGGCAAGAGGATATAGTCTGAGATGAAATACTGGATTTGATATTTCAGGAATACTGACAATGTCAGGGTCAGGATTTTAAAGGGATGGGTGACCCCATATGAAGCTCAGATCATCCCACATGAGATGTAATTTAGAAGATATCACTTTATTTAATCAACTGACCTGAGACTCTCTCTAAGGTTAAAGGTGCCTTATGTAAGTAGTCAACTGGGACCATTCCTGAGGAGATGTACTTATTAATTTCTTTCATATTATTTCATGACATTTTATTCTATACTTTTTTATTTTCTTTTTCTTACTTATTTTTATATAACTATGCTGTGGTCTTATCTCAAAAACATAAGCATCTCTCACTTCACAGTAGTCTTAAAGTAGGAAAATGCTTAGCTTCTGTAAGAAAAATAATAATAAATAGCAAGAAAGTACTTGTAATTACCCTTAACCAGTAATAAATGAGAACATGTACAAGTGAATGGATATTATTACCATTTTAAAAATGAAAGAAGTTGCGTGAATTTTAATGCATTTATTTATATACAGAATAACTCAAACCTCGAAGATAAATTGCTCTGGATTACATGGCTTATTAGTGAACTAAATGAGACTAGCTCCAAATACTATGGCCAATTCATTTCTATAGAAGCTCCTTAAATACATGGTCTGTAGCATCAAATGTAGATAAAGAAGCAGAAATAGAGTTTAAATTAAAACTTTGGTGTTGATTAGATAAACCTCATGTGTAAACTGAAAAAACAATCCAGTTTTTCCTCAGTACTTTGAATTGTATCTGTTCCTCTTTACCTAATTTCACAACAGAAATGCAATAAGTCATCATATAAGTTCTTGATTTTTCTAAGAGAATTGCTGGCTAGGGAATCCACAAGGTTAATCACAGTGTTATTTTCCACAATGAGATGAGGAAATCCATGTCTCAGATGGAGTTGTTACTGGACATCAGGAGAAGTGGTTACATAGACTAGCATGAGGAGAGTTGGAGAGACACAGTAGTGTAGTTCATACATTCAATGCCTCAATGATTTCACCAGTGTTCTCATTCCCATCCCATAGTCTTGGGGGCCTGTGTGTGGTTTTACTAGATAATACCAGAGTATCTGTGTGTTATTAATACAACAGTACCAACCTGTGATAAATATCAGGATATCATTCTGCAGTTAATTCCAAAGAATCTATCAAGGCTGATTCCAAGAACATATCTTCAACAATTGCAAACTCTATGTTCACAGTGTTATTGCCAACATACAGATCAGTCTTGATCGTTGTTGATTTGTTTTTAATTTTAAAGATGTGAGAACTCACCTGTGTCATTCTCTTGCTCCTCTGTTTAAGATTTCCCAAGCATACAGTAAACTCTGGAATTCAAAGGATTAATCAGCTGTAGACAAATTATTTAGTTATGAATTTATAAGAAAGGCGCAGCACTGAACTCAAGCTGACAAAGGAAAGAAACACAAGCAAGTGTGAAGTCAAAAATAATGGTTTGGAAACATTTCAAAGTCCTGTGAGATTACATTATTCAATGTGGTTGGGACCTGGGTGTTTGGGTTTGGCAATATTTACAAAGACACAGTTAGATATAACAACAATGGGACCCTTTCTAAAGTTGAAGATCATTGAGTTTCATGGAAAGTCAATATTCTGATGTCATGCTGATAATCTCATGCATGCTACACATTTTAAAGTGTGAGATATTTCACTTTTTGTGTTATGTAATACAAAAATGTTCACATTTGAAGCACTTCAGATTTCATATTTATTGGATAATGTATTCATATATTGTAATATCTTTGACAGAAAATGTTTTCAATAGTTATCCTCAAATATGTAAGAGGGATGAATTATCAATCTACCACTGATTTTTACTCCTTTTACTTCATTTCAAATACCTCATAGATATGTCTTAGGAAATAAATATTAAATGAGTGTTATTTTTTCTGATAGTCTCTGGACCATAGAGACACCCTCTTATATGATAAAGTATTCTAATAAGTTGAATATCATTGTGATATAGTCATAATTTCTTACACTTAAAATGAAAATTGTATACAGTATTAATCATGACTCTAATATGTAGTTGGAAGTTTTCTTGTGTCCCGTCCAGCCTGTGCCCCTGCCACTTAAAAATAATTATTCAGAGGCTTAATATTAATTACCAATTTATGGCCATGGCCTATGGCTCAAGTTTCTTGTTAGCTAGCTCTTATAACTAAACTCAGCCCATTTCTATTAATCTGTATGTTGCCACATGTTTGGTGGCATTACCTGTGTGCCATTACATGCTGCTCTCTGGATGGCAGGATGGTATCTCCTCTGCCTCTGCCTTTCTCTTCCTCTCTCCCCAGTTGGAATGTCCCACCTAACCTTATTCTGCCTCACCATTGGCCAAACAGCTTTATTTATCAACCAATCAGAGCAACACATATTCACAGCATACAGAGAGACAACCCACAGCACTAAAATATTTAAAATTTAACTTGAATGGTAAAATGTTCATAGAAATAATAATTAGAATTAGTAAAATTAATAAGTATTAGAAGTACCCAATGAGCATTTAAAACATCTAAAATGATGATTGCTGTGCATATTTGAAATGCACATGAAACGCTAAAAATTAGGGTTAAATTAGTGTTAAACGTTTTTATTGCTAGTATATCTCATAGTGATTATTCACTTTAAAATCACTGTTTTTAAATAAGATAGTCATTACTCAAGGAGTGCAGTTTTTTTTTTTCCCTTAATATCTTCAGTATCACAGAGGTTTAACCAAGAAAGCTAAAAGTGGGCTGTATCAAAGGAGAGCAACCAAGTTACAATCAATAGAATATAATGTCCTAAGTGTCTTTAATTCATTCTTAATGGCTTTCCTATATTAATGTGTCCCTTTGGATAAAACAAAATTACAATTCAGACTTAGTCCATTTAAATCTTATATGAACATTAAAGCCATTTCAGCAACACAAGGTACCTTGCTTCCAGTGTTGCATGAAAGAGAACGATCTATCTTTACAGTTACCTAATGTGACACATTATCTAACATCTTTGTCTGGCATCTGAATATTCTATAACAACGAAGTTGAAAGATGCCACCAGTAGTCTCAAAGGAACTTCCAAACTGCTCTTTGCTCCAGAGCAAGATTTGCATTGTTGACAGGAGTGTTTGTCATTGTGCAACTTTGTCAAGCAAATCTGCTCTGGAAAGGGATGAGGAGGTGGAACATAGAAGATATGAGGAGTGTCTGCCTTAGTAATCAACATGAACTAATGCCCAGTACTGTAGTGCTATTCTCATCAAAAACCAATCCCCTATACCACTAAAGAAAAAGAAGGTAAGGATGGATCTTCTTGAATCATGACATGTAGTGACTACCAGTGGGTATGCGTGTGTCAGACAGAGTCATGAGAAGAACACAGCATAGCAACTCCCTCAAGAGTTCCGTATCAGTGAGTCCCTCCTCTTTCTGGCATTTAAGACAAGTCCCCACACCCCGACAAAGTGGAGGGTTCCATGAGTAGTTCACTGAAACATACATAAATTAAGAGGCATTTTTTTTTTACTAAAATGAGCACATGAAAATATGTGTAACCCACAGCATGTGAAGTGAGATCTGTATAAAGTAGTAGCATATAAAGTAGTAAGTAGTATCAGGTGCCCAAAGGACATAAATGACAAAATGTTATGTTAGATCCCTGTATGTACACAATGACTTAAAACACACACACACACACACACACACACACACACACACACACACACACACACACACACCAATATATATGTGACAAAAATTAAAGAAAAAAGCAGCCATGTATTTAAAAGAGAGAGCAAGGGACGGGTGTTTGTGTTTGTATAGACTAAAGGGAAGGAGGAAATGGTGGAATTTTAATCTTAAAATATTTGAAAATTGCACACATATGGGCTTATATTAGACTACACTTTAGGTTTTATTAAATCCAACAGAAATATTATTTACATATTACCCAAACATGGAACTCAGCTATTTGTAAGACAGAGTGCCTAAATGAATAATCTCTGACTCCCACCTGACACAAGAGGTCCTTCCAGAATGCTTAAGCATAATCTAGAATTGTAAATCTATTCTGACATACAATAACTTGCTATTGAATCCCTTAAGTGAAACTTAGTTCCTTTGCTAGATTTTAAACTCCTTAATAACAGCAACTATGTTATCTTTTAGTTTTGTTCCCATTACTGTGACTTATTGGTTCTTAGAGTTATGGAAGTTCTGGAGAATTGGGAAACCTTAGAAACATAATGTAGAGTGTAACTGAGCTCCTTATTGGGAGACGGATGTTGAGACAGGGCCTTAAGTAACACAGGCATGCCTCAAACTCACTATGTAACTTAGGTTGTCTCCTTCAAGTCAGAATCCTCCTGCCTCCAGTTACTGACTGCAGAATTATGCCACCACACCCTCTTCTTCATGGTGGCTTTCAGTATATTAGGGGTTTTTCACAGAACTCTGCATTTCTTTTCTTTGTGTGACTCCTGACATTCTGTATTCCTCTGGTGTCTTAAATTGAATTGCCATCTCTGTGGTAGACCATAGACCACTCACACAGCCATAAACACCATGACCACAGTATTTATAGCGTTCTAAAATAGCTAAAATAAAAAGTGTACAAAAAGAAAGCTCCACATTCTATTTTTTAAAACATTTATACCAAGTAGCTCAAAAATATCCCCTAAGAGTCTTCTGATCATCCCCTGGAAATGTGCCTGCTGCAGATCCCTCAGGCCCATCAGGTCTTTGAGACAACAAAATGAATTTCTGACACTTCCTTTACAGAAATGGGAATGGTGGTCAAGAAATTGTCAAGTACATGTGACCAGTCCTTGAAAATGTCACAGTTGCATTAGAAATACTGTTATACCTTTGGCAGGTTATAGGAGAGTCCCTTAGCTGCCAATGAGGGTGCTGTAAAAAGGATTTGGCAACATCTGGATGTATGGATTCACAACTTGGGGTGAGAATTCTAGCATGGTGGTAAAATTCAGAGGTAACCTGGGATATTGCAATCATAGGAAATGAACTCTAATATGCCACCAATGCTGATTCCAAAAATACTGTTCTTGAGAAAAAGGGAACATCCTTGAAAGAAACTGAAGCAAATCCCTTTATGATTTATACCTTTCTTTAATAACAAATGATGGTGTTCTTTTCTTCTGTGTTCAGCGCCAGGCAGTGTCGTGATACCTGCTGTCCAGAATTCATCTCAGAGCCCTTTAAGCTAGGTGTACAGTAAGGAGGAACACTTTTTAATGATGGGAAGAGCAAGGCTGAGCTTCAAGAGAGTATCTAAATACTCCCACCTACAGGAGGGTCAAAACATCCTGAAATTCTGCTCATTACTATTTTCCTTAAAACCAATGATTACAAAGCCAAATCTTCGTAGGGAAGTCCGTTGTCAGTATTCAAGAATATATTTTTAGCAATGTAAAATCCAGGTGATTATGAATGCATCTAGGGTTACAAGACAATGTCAGCTACCTCACTTAGACTTGCTCAGTTTGTTACACCTTTTTATGTTTGGCATCTATAGCATCTCACTGTTGATGATTGGGGATTATATTTGCCCCTACTTAAGAACTCTGAGACATAAGCCAGTCCAGCACGACAAATCATGAGCCACTTCAAAGCAGTCAGACAATAAGGCACAGGGTCCACATTAAATGTCTTGGTATTTTTCTCAGCTTAACACTGGAACCTTAGCTCAGCTAACATTTTTAACTGTAAATGACAATTCTAAAGAATGATTCCTGGACATTGGTGCTTAATTCAAACACGTGTCTTCCTAAACTCCATTTATTAAAATTATTTTTGACTTGCTGTCTTTGCTTCTTTCCCTCTTAAGAACGGTGATGTTTCTGATTCTATCCCTACAATCAATATTGCCTGTAGGGGAGGATGCATCATGAAACATACTGGCATTGATGCAGTCTGATTTCCCCTCCCCCAGAGGAATACATAGCTTTGAGTAATGAGTACAAGACATTCATAAGTACAGTAGCAAGGAATTTCTGGGAGACTGTCTGTAGCCCACCCTGCATATGGACTCACTAAACAAGTCCTTTGAGCTGGATGCTTTTGGAAAACAGTACATCAAGTAAGCTGGACCATGAAATCACGTGGACTGCCACTGGAAGATTAAAGAATAGATTTCAACGAGTGAATCCTGACTCATCAGCACATTGTGGGATCAGATTAAATGTTATCAAAGCTGCACTGAGTGTGGAGATAGAGGGAAGTACGGTCATGAATGAAGAGTTTCTGGCCTGTATTCTTTACTCAAGACTATTTTCTCTACAATCCTTTCTTCCTTTCTCTCCTTTCTTCCATCATACATTTGCTTCTCTGACATCCTTTAGACATCTAAACCTCCAGAGTTTGGGAGACACTCAGTGAGAGTCAGTGGCTTGTCTGGTAATACATTGTTTGACCCTCTTTCTAATACTGTGCTTCCTAGAGTAAGTGAAAGGAGGACTGGGAGACTCAAGTGCTGTGAAGCACCAGCTTCCGATTCTCTGTCTAGCTGACGGCTGTTCATAATTGACCTGAGACGGGTAGACCATAATCCTAACTCTATTTCTATCTGAAAATAGACTGCCATGACAAACACAGAGATGAAGAAAGGGGCAAAAACAATGGAAAGTTCCTCTCATGTCACTCACCAGGTAAATCCCACACATGTCTTTTCATCAATATTCAATCAGCCCAAATATCTCTCACTCATCCCATTCCTGCTCTTAGGCAGAGTTGACTCTTTTGTATTTAGAATTTTTATTAGTCTACCACTTAAATCTAAACCCACACTTTAACAGGCATAGCAAGTAAATAAGTAAAAAGAGGAACAATGCAGTGGGGGTGGTAAGCAGCAGGCTGTTCCATCCAACGGCATATGTTGCTGTTAACTGAGCTGAAAAATAAATTATAAAACACTGTAAACATGTAGAAGGAAGATTCAAATAATATTGTTTTCATAGATGTAGTTCTTTATGGTATGTTATGTCGGTTACAGGTAACTGTATGATTTGTATGATGGCATAAATTGCCAGAAATCATCTGTCAGTGAAGGGATATTGGATTATAAATCAGGAAGTAGAATATGCACATCAAGAATGACTGTACCTCAGTCCTTAGGTGAAATGAGAGTGAGTGGGGAGGTTAAGAGGGCGTTACTGGCATGGCGGAAGGCAGCATGCCTGAGCTACACTGTAATGAGTTCAGCATCAGAATAAAAAAACAATAGCACATCCTAGCTGTATATTGTTTAGCTCAACTTCGAAAATTACTTTTCCTGACTTGAGATTATATATTTAGAGTGGTGTCTATCATGACCACAGCACCTCTTATAAAGGAAATCAGCATGGTGGGAAGCATGGTTGCACACAGGCAGACATGATGCTAGAGGAGCTGAGAATTCTACATCTGGATCTGCAGGCAACAGGAAGGAAGGCAAGACACTGGCTTCAGCTTGATCATTTGAAACATTAAAGCCCACCCTCAGTGACAGACTTCCTCCAACAAGGCTACACCTCCTCCAATTAGATCACACTTCCTAATAGTACCACGCCCGATATTCAAGCATTCAAATCTATGAGCCTACGTGAACCATTCTTATTCAAACCACTACCAGGGGTCTAAGTCTAGTTCTGTAAATGTATGCCAAATATATCCTGGTATATTCCAATACACACACACACACACACACACACACACACACACACACACACACACAATGTGTTAATGCATTTATAAATTCTATGTAAATTTGTATGCAAATAGTTTTATAGCACTTAAGAATTCCATAGTGTGACTATATGAAAGAAGTATATATATAATATATATCATATATATGATAGATTTATATGTAAAGATATATATAGATAGATGTGTGTATATATCTCTCCTTTGTATATATATATATATATATATATATATATATATATATATCTCACAACCACACAATGGAATTCTTAAGTAGCATAAAGTTATAGGAAGTCAGTATTTGTAGAATGATTCAACAGCTATGTTCTTGTGTAGTAAGGGAGAAAATTCGCATTGAAATAGAATATTTTATTTTGACTCTTGTCAGCTTCCTTATGGTCCTGTGCATGTACACATATAAGCATAACGAATTGACAAGGGTTTGATATTTTATCCAAACATCATGATAATCACTGGCCTGCCACACTTTCAGAGATTTTTAAAGCAGACATGGGATGTCCCTGTGTCAGACACTAAGGAATCTTCCACTGAGAAGCATCAGTAGTTACACTGTCAACATTTCCATAAACCTCAGTTCACATAGCATGACAGAGAATCAGAAAACATAAACCTGAACCAGACCAAGGAGAGGCAGTCCCAGCATAATAAAGTCTGCAAACCTTGTAGAATATACAAATGAGGTCATACATCATCCAAGATTGTGAGCAAGCCTGTCATTGGCTATGGAGAGAGCAGGTTTTCATCTTCATGGTCCTTTGAGGTACAGACATCATTGAACACATAATTGAAAACAAAGGAGGCCAGTGTTTCTGCCAGTAAGTTAAGAAGAAGCATAAAACACCACGGACAAGTGTTTCTCAACTCTTTGTAAGTGGAGAAATGCTCTAATAAATTCCAACAACTTTGGCTTCCCCTGGGATATGAGCTTGTACTCTTTTTTCCTCTGGAGCAACTTCTTACCTCCCATTACCCCCATTCTTGGTGCTAATGAACTTGAGATACCTAGACAGCGGAAAACGAAACAAAACATTAACTTTGCTCTTTTAGTATTGGCAAAGGTCTAAAGCAATAATCCTTGTCATTTATCTCTTTATCTTTTATTGTCTAGCACTTTGTGAAATTATCTAGTCAGTTAATCTCCCTAATGTCTCTGTGAATCAGGTTAAATGATGTAGTTTCTAAAATAGATATATACAAATTTTATCTTTGTAGGTCTAGTGATGTACCTTATGGGTCACTGATTGTCATTTACTTTGCACATGTCTATTTTTGTTGTATTACCTCTGAAGAAACTACCTAGAGGGATAGTGGTTCAGTGCAACCATTGTTCATTGCAAGTAAATTATTTGGTAATATTGTATTTTATTATTTATTTCCTACCATAATTGCTTTTAGTTTTAAATAAATTTATATTTGTAGAAATTTTTGTCTTGAAAAAAGTACAAAAATCTTAAACTTAGCTGGCAATTTAAAATTGAAAGAACCATGTGCCTACGTTTTGTTTCTTCAAAGAGTCAATTTTTCAGAAGTGGTATTTTTGAAATATAGAACAAATGGGACCTTTTAAATCAAATTAAGTATTAATTCATGTTTAATATTTTTTGTAAACTTAAATTCTATAGATTACAAAGGATTCCAATATAGAAGAGACACAGTACATGATATCACAAACTCTACCTTCTTTTCTTTGTGGTCTGTTTTTTGTTGTTGTTGTTTGTTTTTTTTTTGTGTGTGTTTGAGATTTAATATAATCACATTATTTTCTCCTTGCCCCAAACCTCTCACACACTCCTCTTAGCACTTTTTCAAATTTATGTAATCTTTTTACTGTGAATTGTTTTTACATGAACACACACACACACACACACACACGCACGCACGCACGCACTCACACATTTTAAAATATAAGCTGCTCAGTCTATGTGATGCTTCTCATCTGTATGTTTTCAAGGCTGAGCATTTGGTATGAGATAGCCAATAGGTGTGCATTTTTCTGAGAGAAGACTATTTCCCTTACTCTCAGCATTCATCAGTTGCCTGCAGTTATTTGATTGAGGCCTCCTGGTGTTTGTCCACTTTGGTATGTCTATTGTTCTCTTTCAGCTCATGTTAAGGCAGTCATGATGGTGAGACTTCATCTGTATAGTTGCTGACATTACTAGGGGACAATGTTCCAAAGAAAATTCCTTGATCCTTTACCTCTTCCATAGTGTTTCCTGACCTTTAGGTGCAGGGTTTTTGTTTTGTTTTGAGATGTATCCATTGGAACAGGGCTCTAAAACTCCGTATTTTGATTGTTGTGCTTTTTTATTTTTATTTTTTTTTTAATAATGGTCTTTGTCAGTGGCAAAGAGAAATTTCCTTGATGAAGGGTGAGTTTTATATATATATTCATATATATATGAAGACACAAATTTAGTGTGGAGTTATGGATTATGTTGGTTCAGTTAAGAGGTGCTTGTAGGTGCTCCTCCAAGCTCCATGATTTCACTTGCTCTGGGTAGTTGGTTAGGTTTCTAGTACAAGGGATGATTTCTTTCTTGTTGAATGAGTCTTAAGTCCCATTACAGGGTTGTTGCTTACCACCGAGGTATGTGTGCTGTTACTGTCCCCTGAGGGTCAGTGCTGCCATGCTGGTCATTATTGTGATGCGTAGGTGTCATAGCTGGGGGCTGGGTGGGGTGCTGGTGACTGCTTACCTCCTTTAGAAGTTTTCATGATGCCTTCTTGTACTATGAAAGCTAGAGTTCAAGGAGGAGACATTGAGGTCAATTCCAACTCAAAAGTCCTGGGTCCCTAGGTCTGAAATTCACGTGTTGTCTTCAGCAATAGGGAACTACCCTTCACTTCTAGTCTCTAGCATATAATACAATAGTTCATATAAGCATCAGAAACACTTGCTGAGTCATTGATGTTGTAGATTTTTACTCTCTACAAAGTCTTGGTGTTATCCTAGCCACATGTGCCTCCAGAGAAATGCAGTTAAGTAGATTTTGACATTACCCTTCTTTGTCAAATGTTGTTCTTGTTTTTGACTCTTTCCCCCTGACTCAACAGTTGCTCTGGATGAATTCACATAGACTGGACATCTCATGGTGACAGGAGCATCTTGTCTTCTATACAATACATGCTTGTATTCTCCGCTCAGTAATGTGTCTTACCAGCCATGTGTTTGAAAAATTAATCTAGATCCACAACATAAGAATCATTAAAAGAAAATTTTCTTCAGCTCTTGTCCTAACATCTTGATGTACTAGACTTCAAGCTTCTTTTTACCATTGCCCTGCCTTTGTTCTGTTTTATTATTTCCACACAAAACTGTCCATATAAGCTGTCTTTTTACTCATGTGCAAATGGATTTCGTTTCAGGGACCTGTGCTCCTCATTTCCAGTTACACCTGCATCTGAGCTTAGCAGCAATAGCCCTTTAATAATAACTAACATTCCTGAGAAATGCTATCTCCATTGAATAATCATGAAAAAGTAACCTTGTTTTCAGCAAAGCAAAACATTTATTTTGACTATGCATTGGTCAAATTCTTCCTGGAGACATTTTCTGAATCTCCCAACAAATGACCCTATTTAGCACAATGATATTTTTGTGAGGCATATTTATTATCAGGCTGGGTAAAGACCACTGCTGACCTAGACACATAACACAATCATTTTTGCTTGCTTTCTTCTTTAAGTATGTCATCCTACTACCTATTCTTTGGTTAAATCATTTTATAAGCCCATGCTTCACAGTTAAACTTCAGTGACGGAATTTATACACCATCTGTTTTGTTCTTGTTCACCACCGTTCTCACATTATGTGCCTGCCTTAGATTTTAAAAACCAGATTTCCATTTCTTCATATTTGCCATTTCTTCCAACCCTATGTAAATTATGATGAATGTGAACAGCCTTATCACCTAAACAGAGATAACTGTGGCAGAAAAGGTATGTGGTCTAAGAAATAAAAGTTCAGCCCGTTCTTGACATAAATGTCAAGATGAGCTAAGAGTTGCCCTTGCGACAGATAATTAGGGAAAACTGTCAGGCCTTCAGCTTAATCCTCTGTACATCTGCTCAAAGTCAGCACTGGAAACTCTGGGATCTAGGGAGACAATCTTTTGTAATTAGCCAAGGCCACAATAATCCATAGAAACATCTGATCAAATTGATTTCCAGTCCATCAGGTGATATCTGTCAACCACAAGCTTGCAGATCATCCTGGAACTGTGACTAGTGTGTGTGAACCTCTGAGGTCATTTAGAGGTTCCTTCACCTTGTAAATATAAAATCATTTCACTTTTTGACAGCATCCTTTCCTGTAGGGCAGAAGGGAAGAGGAGAGGCACAAAAAGGGGGATCTATGAGGCATTTACAGACAGTGACATCAAGGAGGCAGAATCCACAGACAGTTTTAGATGATCAGTGTTCTGCTGAGGTGTGGTCATCCATAAAAGAAGGTTATGAAAAGAGGAACTTACATTATATCTGCTTCTGGGCTTGAGACCTCTACCCTGTCCATGGTGTCTATAGTGGCCCAAGCCATCTCTCATCACCTCTCTGTGCTAACTTCCATCTCTATCTCTTACTTCTTTCTCCAAACTATACTTCTTAGATATCCAAATACAGATACCGCAACTGTCTTCCTCAACTTTAGTATTTAAAAATGAGTCAATCATGTCAGTTGTCTGCCCACACTCATAGTGCAATATCCACATTAATGTGTGCGTTAAAGTTGAAGGCAGCACGATGCTTTCTGGCTTCACTCCAGTCTTGTCTTACCTTACATCCTCACGGCTAATACAGTCTCTTCAATAATGCAGTTCCCATTCATTTCAGAATTCCTGCTGCTGCAAATCTTCTGTGGTGGTAAATTTTGATGGTCTACTTGTCTGGGTTGAGAAATGCCTAGGACAGCATTGTGGCATATTCCCAGTTATGCCATTGTGGGTGTTGCATGTGAGGGTGTTGAACTTAATGGGTCATTCTGTTAGGAATTCAGAAGATCAACATACTAGTAGGAACATGTGGAGTAACATTGCTTACTAGGTTTCAGACAGAAATAGAATTGTGTCAGGAACTGACTTTTCATATTGAGGCAGGTAAACAGAAGGAATAGCCTGAGATACTATTTGGTTCCCTGTAAACAATGCACTTGGCAGCCTAACTCCTTTACCTGCAAATACTGTGCACATAATCTTGAAATTCCCACCCTTTTCAGACCCTCTTTTCTATGAGGCTACAGATACATCACTCTCTGAACAATAGTAAGTGCCTTTGCCTCTAACAACAAAGACATTTAAAGAATCTCTCTTCATACATATTTCCAATATATCCAGATATGAAGAATGGGGAGGCCCACTTAACCTGAACTATTTTTTGGGGGTTGCATGAACACTGAGATAAAACTGTGTCCTTCAAGAGAACTTTGAGAGAGATCTTGTACTTATCATGTCATACCTGCATACTTTAACATGCATATAATTAAAATCAGATGCATTATGGGAGGGGGTGTGCAATATGACAAAACATCAATATATGACTGAATCTTTCAATCAATATAGAGAACAACTCTCACCAAGTCCATTAGGGACCTGCCTCTCTTTACTTTAGACAGCATAAAAAGGGACATAGGCTGAAGGTGAGGCCCTGGAGTAGTTTCACTCAAGTGGCCTGCTTTTAATCTTGACGGCATATCCCTCTATAATCTGTCTTTTTGATATTTTTGCAAACATGTATGAGATTTTCTTTTTTCAGTTCTTTGGATAACAGGCCAAGAATCTGGAAACATCAGACTTGAACCTTGACTCCTGGTAATAGTATTCGTGTAGAGAATGTATCTCTGTTTTGCTTATATCCTGCTTTTTTGTGATTTTTTGTGTTAACAGGTGCCTGAATGTCAATTTGAACTAACCTACCTCAAAATATCCTCCCTGATGCCTAGCTTATATTGTGACAGAAGTAGCTTCTGGAGGCAAAAACGTATCAACAGTGTTATCCAGCTGCGTACCCCACAAATTCTAATAATAATCAGCCTGACGGTGTATGTCCACTGGTACAATCATGACACAAACATTATAGGGGTGACCAACAGCATTCTAATTAGACTTAAGGTCTGTTATACAGGAAGGAATCATTTTATAAACATGGCCAAGAATCTGTGGCTAGGGAGATTATAGGTCCATACTCTTATTTTGCTAAAGGGACATAATATGAGACTGGCTTCTAAATATTTATTCTTGTACTAATAGACTAGTAAAATCCTCACCTTTCATCACAGAAGCTTCTTTATGCAACAAATGGCAGTAAATACAAACACTTTGCAATTGATCAAAGTGCAGAGGATAAGTGAACTATGGTCATACATAAATGAGACATCTATATCACACTCCCTCCCTACAAGGACTCAGAAAATATTGCTGAGGAGTGGAGGAGAAAGATCATAAGAGCTGGATATTGGGAGAAGATTACTATAAAATAATGTTTTCTAGACCTGATTATACCATATGTAAATGAACTCACATCTGTTGTGACTACATGTACAATATATATATATAAAAGAGCAGGTAAATCAGCACTCCAGCATGTATCAGAAAGATGCTCACAAGGCCTTAACTCTAGCCCCTGGAAACTGCTGGGAAGAGGGAGTCAGTTTTCCTTGGTGTTATGGCTCACAGTAGGTTGTAGTTAACTCACATTCTGCTGGTGGTGATACATTTCCATGTGCATATGGGCAGCACTGATTTTGCCCAGTGGGTTATCAAAAGAAGCAGAAGAGGAAAAGGAGGAAGAAGTAGAGGCTGAGTAGACAGCATAAAAGAGGAAGAGGAATATAGTTGGAGGAACTGGGAGAAGTTGGAGAGGGGTAGTTGTGTGGACTTGATCTAAATAGGGCATTCATGCGTAGAATTACTAACATCACTGTTTACAAACAAGAGGAAAATGAGAAATCAGCTAAAAGATGGGTGACCAGGAAATAGACTTTTCTGTGGCACTGTCAAGGTGGTCCATATTCAGGCTATGGCTCTGCCTGGCTATCTGTTTTTTACTGCCTTTGCAGTGAGAACTAAAAGGAGAAAACACAAAAGGACTTGGTCTATCAGTTCGCTTGAAAAATGTCCCATTGAGAGAGGTGCCTCAGGAAGGCTTGGTTCGTGGAAAGCATGATACAATTAAAATACTTTCATAAGTATGTACATGTGCAGAAGTACTTTCGATTGGGACAATAGGAAAGCTGTTTTGAAGATATCCCCAGAATTGTCTAGACTCTGTCCATCACAGGCTGGGGTATGAAAGTTTAAGTGACTGTCACCATTTTTTCCTTGAGAAGGACCATTTTCCTACGGTTATGTTATTTTCCTGTCGTTGTGTTAGCACAGGGTCACCTTCCAAACTTTTCCCAGATTTGTGTCTCTGCTCAGCTGTCAAAGCACTCAAAGTCCAAGGAAGCTTTGGTAGTAGGGCTCCAGCTCCAGCTGACAGTGAACCTAGTCTTTTTCCATGTGATGCTAATTTTGCAGGCACACAGAATGCAAGAGTTATAGAACCATGCAGGCTTATATTTCTTCCAAGGAAGATCTGATTGGGTCAGGCAATATATGGTTGTAACAGAGAGAGTGAAATGGAGAAGTCCTGGTTTTATGGACTTTGACTTTAAAATATTACTTATTTTTATTTTTATCTCTGTCTATCTGTTTCTCTCTCTCTCTCTCTCTCTCTCTCTCTCTCTCTCTCTCTCTCTCTGTGTGTGTGTGTGTGTGTGTGTGTGTGTGTGTGTGTGTGTGTGTGTGTGTATACATATGGCCCATAAGAGGGTGTTGACTACCCCAGAGCTATAGTTACGGCTGATTGTGAGCCATCCTACAGGGTTACTGGTAGATGAGCTTGTGTTCTCTGTGAAAACAGCAGTTTCTCTTAGATACTGAGCCATCTCTCTAACCTCAAATTTGAATTTTTGAATAATACGAGAAATGTTTACTATAGGTCAGAAGTTTTGGAGATATGATAAATACATTTTATACTCTGTAGCTGGAAAGGGCATTTTAGAGGCCAGAGGTGGAAAGTTATGTCTTAAAGGGTATGTTTGGTCATCAAATTGAGCAGGGGTGGACTTGGGGTGTTTATCTTGATTGTCAACTTGATAGGATTAAGAAGGACCTTGGAGATTAGTAAAGCAATTACTTCCTGAGCCTTGTAAATTTCATTTACTTCTTGAATCTTATGAATCTCCTTCCTTCTTTAGAAGGAATATTTGATTTTGGAAGAAATGGCCACAGGATATTTCCAAGTACAGATGACCTTCAAATTTCAATATGGATGTTCCTGACAGGATATTTTGGTCAGAGTTTGAATGTTTAATCCAAAATAATACTTTTATCTGTTTGTTAAAATTGACTGGACTTTCCCTGTGAGATTAATGAAGTGAATTTTTATCTTATTTTGTATTGCACATGTCTACAAACAATTTACTATGTTTCTGACTATAAATTCCCATAATTTGGTTTCTGAAATATTTTTCTTCTGAACTGTATTCATGGATCAGCATTGAGAACTGAATTTTTTTCCCAATTAAAGCATTTTCTATATCTCTTTACACCAAATTCTCCCAATAAAATTGTGAATTCATATTCTATTCTTGTGAACCTCTAGTACATACACATGTCCATACTATTTAAAATAAATCATGAACATCTGAGATACAACCAGTCAACGTAGGGGAAAGACAACCAATTTGACTCTTATTCAACTAAAATAGGTTAATTTTACCTGTAAGTAGCTATTTATACCATCTTTTATAAACTAGACTGATTCAACATCAGTCTGTCAACTTTATTTGGGGATTTATTAAAGCTTTGCTTACTTTAGAACCTGCACACAGGATTCAGCGATGTTGTTTCATGACTTGGAGAGATTTCATACATTAAGAGAGACAGAAAATCATATTTGCATATGGAATATATCTTAGACACTTCATTGGGAATTTGGACATACTGTCTAACTCTTCTGATGCACAGTGTTCATATGTTCCCACATCAGAAACTATAGATTTATGTCTCCCTAACCTGCTTGAGGCAGCTAATGGACAGATATGCTGTTGGTATTTTGGCTTTTTATGGGACGCGGGGG
>CABHPR010153133.1:3823-18033 GCA_902168415.1 Peromyscus melanophrys
ACACACACACACACACACACACACACACACACACACACACACACACAGGAAAAGGAAGAGCTATGTTGAGTACAGTTATGTGTATGGGAAGCACCACTTTATCCAGCTCTCTATAATCCCGTGAGCTTCATCACCCTTGCCCTGGGGCACTGTCATGGGGCCCACTGAGCCGCTTTCCACCTCACCGGCTTCAGTAGAGTTAGCTCAAACTGCTTGGCCCAGACAAGGTCCAAGGTGGAGCGGGGTTGTGCTTGTGTCTGCCACTGAGTTGGCTCCTTGGGTCTGACAAGCTCTGGCACGCAGCCAGTGTCACCGCTTTCTCCACCTGGCTGCTGTCAGGGACTCGGGTCTGGGCCAGCGCTGCTGCAGTCGCCAATCCCACTGTCTCTTCCTCAGCAGCACAGGGCTGCAGTGAGAGCCGCAGGCTGAGCGAACAGTTTCCACTCTCGGCATACTGTTTTATGTGGGATAAATGTACACAGTTTATTCTCCGGGGATAACTGTCCGCCCTCGGAACAAGCTTAGTTTTGCTCATCTACGATGTCTTATCCTTTATGCCTATGTGGTCTGTTCTTCAGGTTTGAAAGCCTTCCGGTAGCTCCCCAGCTGGCTTTCACGCCAACTTGACACAAATCTTGCCACATTCACTTTGGAGTGACCTGGAGTCCTAGTTTGCTTCCTGTTACTGTGGCGAACACCGTGACCAAAAACAACTTGTGGGAATGGTATTTGACTTACACTTCCAGATCCCCTGCCATCACCGTGAGAAGTCAGGGCAGGAGAAACTCAAGCAGAAACAGGCAAGAACCGTGGAGGAAGACTGCCTCCTGGTTTGCTCCCAGGTTCACACTCAGCTACCTTTCTTATACAGCCCAGGACCACCTGCTTAAAGACGGTACTGCGGTGGGCTGGGACCTCCTATACCAGTTATCCATTAAGAAAATGGCCCACAGACATGCCCACCGAGAGCCAATCTGATGGAGGCAGTATCTCAACTGAGGTCCCCTTTTTCCAGATGTGTCAAGTTGACAGGGAAGATTAGCCATCCCACCTGAGCAGACGATCCCCCCTTTTTTGCCCTTAAAAAAAAAAATCTCATCTAGATTTCTTTACCACTTCCAAACCTGATTCACATGCCAGGCTAAGTCACTCAGATATGTAAATGTCTCTCCTGTCTCATAAATACCATATCTCACACTGGGTTCCACACACTGCTAAAGTTTTATGCCATCTTGGAAGACATTGCTAAGTTAACCTCTTCCTTAACTCTCCGTGAGCATAATCCTATCAGATCTGATAAACTGGGAGTCAAACACTCCCTCTCACACCCCCAGTTCCCTCAATAATGATGGTCTCTCTCCTACTGTCTTGGGATCTTTGCTAGCAATACTCAGTCTCTGGTGGCTCATATGAGCCATTCCATCAGTATAATGGGTCTTTCTTTAACTTGCCAGCTCTTGAATAATGACACAGAGACTTTTTACTAATTATGAAAGTTTGGTCTTAGCTTAGGCTTGTTTCCAACTAGCTCTTAAAACTGAAATCAACCCATTTATATTAACCTATACTCTGCCCCATGGCTCGTTACCTCTCCTCGATACCATACATCCTATCCTCTGTTTCTGGCTGGTGAATCTCCTGCCTCAGATTCTTTCCCAGAGTTCCTGTCTCTGCCCAGAAGTCCCGCATACTGTCCTGCTAGCTATTGGCCATTCAGCTCTTAATCAAACCAATCAGAAGGTGCCTTAGGCAGGTGAGGAAGAACAGAGACATCTTTACACAGTGTACAAAAAGATTATCCCAACACATCAGGGCCTGATTCCTCTCATATTGCCTCAGGTTGTACAGCCTTTGTCTCAAGTTTCTCCACTTGCACATCATTCAGATCAACCCCATCAGCCCCCATGCCAGTCTCTCACACCAGCCCATGAGTGGTTCTTACACTTCTTGTTCAAATGTCGTTCACAATTGAAGCAGTTTAGAGGCTGAATACTCCCTGACTGTCATGCTTTCATAGGCTGGGCCCTTATTAAGGTCCCCATCTTCATGTACAATTATGAATGGAACTGGAGAACATCGTGTTAAGTGAAAGAACTCGTACACAAATCGTTTGTGGTTTTTCATAACTAAAGTTACGTTTGATCTGAATGTAGAAGAGTGATTACTAGCAGCTGCGAAGGGAGGGAAGTTGAAAAACAGGTCCCACCAAAGCACATTTAGAGGAAAGTAGTAAATTCTGGTGTTCAGCACCCCAAAGGTGACTAGTTTACAACAACGCATCACACATTTTATGAAAAACTGGAAGGAAGGAGGTTGAAAAGTATAAATATAAGAAATAGTAAGAAAACAACAATGCTATTTACCTTAATTTGCATCAGTACATATTATTTACAGTGCATATTATATGGATTAAGTTACTAACACTGTACCCCATAAAATGTATAATTGCTACACAGCAAACTTTTTAAAAATTAAAATAAATGAACCTTAGAAAAATACAGTGCATTAGAGAGATGGCTCAGCAGTTAAAAACACTTGTAGTGCAACCATGAGGGTCAGAGTTCAGACCTCAGCATTCACATAGTAAGCTGGACATCCTGCACATAACTGTAATTCAAGCTCCAAGCAATCAAGACACTCTCCTCTGGCCTCTACACTTGCACAGAGGCACACAATTGCATATACACATTCACTTGTGCACACGCGCACACACACACACACACACACACACACACACACACACACTCGCAAATACAGTAGGCAAGTGTTTAAGAAGAAACTATCAATTAAAAAAATCACCCATCTTCCACCTCCTTCCCCCAATAAAACACTGTATATAGCAACTCCATCTCCTGTCTCCTAGAACAAAATATACATTCCTGGAATTATTCTTATAACCACGAAGAATAAGAGAGCCTGAAATCGTAAATGGCTTTTTAAAATCTCTGAAAACACAGGAAATAGCACTTCAGACACTGGACAGCACAGAACTGTGATTGCTGAGAAAAGAAAAACCATAATAAAGACCTATCATTCAAGCCTCCCTACTAAGAGGTAATTTCCCATGTGTGTCGCGGGGAGATAGACTCCAAACACAGCCCAGTAATTTCATTCATCTGAGGAGACACGAACGTGCAGGGGGGTCAAGAAAACGAAATACTGAGAGGAGGAAGCTACACAGAGAAAGAGTTCCAGAAATTTATGTAAGCATTCCCTGGAGTCTTTGACTAAATACCAAGATATGTGTGCATAGGATGAAATCCCATGAAATGAGACAAAAATAACCTCTGGAAAGAGCAACTTCCACACAGACGCGAAGAACTCTAAGACAAATGTTACGGCTTGAATATCAAGTGCCGCCCCCAAAAGGCTCGTGGACTGAAGGGCTGGTCCCCAGCTGATGGCTCTGTTTTTGGGGAGTCTGGAAACTTTAGATATGAGCTTGCTGGAAGAAGTGGGTCACTGAGGTTATGTCATTGGGAAGTCTCTTGTGCTGGGTATAATCTCTCACATTCTCCTGCTGTCATGATGCTCTGCCTCACCTCTGATCTGGAATCTGTGGAGCCAAGGACTACGTACTAAAATCTCAGAAACCATGAGACAAAAGAAATTGTTTCCTCATTAAGTTGTTTCTCCCAGGTATTTGTTCACAGCAATAAGAAAGTCTGACTAACATACCAAGTAAGCCCAAGAGTCAGAGTTCATTCCTATATCTATACATCTGCATTGTAGAGACATTAGTCAACATACCAAACAGTCAAAGGAGATGCAAGAATAGCCATAGGTTTATGACAAGTGCAGTGCGGTGTATACCTTTAGTCCCAGCACCCGGGAGGCAGAGGAAGGAGGGTCCGTGAGTTAAAGGCTAGACAGAGTGAGACCCTGTCTAAAATAAATGCCTTTAGAAAGGAAACTAAATGAGCCATAACATAAAGGCTCCTCCACATCATCATTACCACAGCCCTTGAAACGATTAAATTGATCTACAGCTACTAAATGAAAATCCAAGGGGAAAAAAATCTAAATACCTTTCAAAAATAACAAAAATGCAAAACTCTACAGGTCATTGCCACTCTTGTTGTTTTCCCACTAGACCCAGGTTGTAAGACCCCATTGCTACAGACACTACATGCTCCGGCTGGAGGATGAGAAAAAACAAACTGGAACTGAGCTGGAAGCTTCCTCCTGCTGACTGGCTTTCAGAGTGCTGGAAGTGACTGTGTGGGCTGTGGGGATGAACTGCCATCAACAGTCTTACTTAGCTGTGGACCCTACATGCTACTAACATGCCAGGTAAGATGTCCCCTGCTGCAATAGCGGCATGATTGTTATGGGGTAGCCAACCAATTGAATTTGAGACCCGATCCCCGATAGGGAAGTAATGCCTGGTACTGCCAACCTGTTCGGAAGCCCATGGCCGAGAGGACAGAGATCCTAATGGAAAAGTTACTGTTGTATTGCTGAATGGGCTTGATGCACTCACCAAACTACCTTCTAAATATTTACATCGAGATATTTACATTTGCGTACACAGACTAGGGCTGCTGTCAGCTTTGGTCAAAAGAAGCTCCTTGTGCAGTTGGTGGTAGTTTATAAATGTGTCAAAATGCTGAGAACAATTAGCTGTGGAGTGCTCAGCCTTAAATGGAATATCTATACTACCTACCCCAAGGCTCAGGGAACATTACGGAAGGGACAGAGAGAATACAAAAGCCATAGAATAAAAGATCAATACATTCATCAGTTTATATCTGTATGAAAGTGTCCTAGATTACCCCTAGATTTTAGAAAAATCATCAGCAATATTGTAGAGAGTTAAAAATAGAAGATGGGGAAGAGTGCAAAAAGGAGACTAACAAAAATATGTATTCATATTTTTAAGATTTATGTGTGGGAGTGTTTTGCCTGCGTGTATGTATATGCATTGATGCACGCCTGGTTCTCACAGAGGCCAGAAGAGGGCATAGGGTCCCCTGGAATTGAGTTACAGACAGTTGTGAGTCACCATGTGGGTGCTGGGAACAGAGCTCCAGGTCCTCTGCAAAAGTAGCAAAGTCACTAACTGCTGAGATCTCTCTCCAGACAATAAGGAAGAATTTTAAGGAGCTATTAATTATGTAGACATGGGAGGATCTGTCTTTGAGAAGCTAATGACATATACACTACAGAAAACACCCAAGTAATGATTTCAATGCAATGTGTGCACTTTTTCTCTTGAAAAATAAGTACATTGGTTATGGTGTAATCAACTTCCCCAGGACTTAAATCTCATTCCATTGTCAACTGGCTCCCATGGTTAGACACAAGAAGCCATCAGTAATCCTTATCCTTGTTCCTCTGTATATATCTTTTTCTATGGTTACTTTAATGCTTTTTGTAAAATGAGTTTTCTTTCATTTTTATTTTTCTAAAAAAAGATGCTGCCAGCAATGTGGTGTGCTGCTCATAGCTCCGTGCTACAGGCTTATAACTCTAGAGCATTTGAAAAACTAACTGTTCTTAGCCTTCCCCTCCCCTAAAATCTAGTTACTGTGATATTAGTCACTGAGTGTTGTCCCACACATTATTAAAGTTTTAGTTTCTTCCCTGTCTAATCTCTGCACTTTAATTTAAATCGTTTCTGTTGCTCTAGCTTTAAATGTATTGATCTTTTATTCTGTAAGTTTAAGTTTGCTGCTAGCATCCTACAAGGAAATTTTTATTTCCCTTATGGCATTTTTCATCTCTAGAAAAAAAACAAAGTCTATATAACATACATACATATAAGTTTAATGTTTTTGTTAAATACCCACTATTATACAGAAGTATGTTACCATATAAATAAGTTATTCATAAATTAAAAAGAAAACTGAATAAACACAACACAGTTTACACTGAGTCTTCAACATCGTGCAAAGTCAGGGTTGGGCCTTCTTTCTGTCCTGAGTACACTACAGTCCACCCAGCACTGCTTGTTGAAGAAAAAAAAAACTACAACTTTAAAAAAAAAAAAAAAAAAGCAAAAACAAACAATGAAAAACGGTGTTAGCTTCTTCATGTTGAGGAAAATAAGGCCGGATACAAAAGAGTACATTTGTGCTGGGCTAGGTCAAGGCCATGCTCCAGTGGCTGGAATGAGAAAGCTGTTTCCTGGAGGTTGTGAACAGTTGAACTTGATCTGAAGGGACAAGGAGGGAAATTCTGAGTCATAGAAATCTTCCCCTTGACCTTGGCAGGCATTCCCCTAGGTAACCACCTTTAACTTTGTCAACATTTATTGAACTGAACACTTAAGATGAATGTATTTTACTACCTACATCATGCAAATAAATCAATAAATAAAATGCATAGTATATCTATATTAGAGATACATATGCCACTATAAATGACAAACTTGTGGATTTCTTCTGCTTTGGAAGCTCCTATGCCCACAGGTAGGCAAAAATGCAGCTTCAGGGTGTCAGCTGCCAATACCCAGAGGGACTCTCTACCAGGGAACCCTCTGGCCATGCTGGCCTGGGAATCAAGAAGCCATCTCCACTCTCCCTCCTGTCTACCACTTCAAATTCCCCTGTCTCATCCCCAGCCCTGTAGCAGACCACTTGCAGGATCCTGTTCTCTCTCTCTGACTCTACTCCCTGAGGACTCAGACAGACTTCATTGCAGACATAGCTTTCTTCCTTCCTGTAGACCCTCTCATCAACTAATCCTTTCTAAACAATCTCCATCCCTTTATGTTAGCCCCCAGTACCCAGAAAAACATTCTACCTGGGACACCCAGTGGCTACACCTGGTGTGGACTCAGAAGCACTGAGTCCAGGCAACCCACAGACATCACATATTCACAAGAGGACAATAGAAATCAAGAAACAGACCACCCAACCAACAAAGAGGAGACCAGTTATCAGCACCTAGAGTCACAATTGTTCCAAATCCAGATGCCTGGAGACCAGCACAAAAACACAAACATTAACACACAAGACAACATGTCTCCACTAGAACCCAGTAGCCCTATGGCAGTAGCCCTAAGGAATGCAAGATAGCTGAATCACAAGACAAGGACTTCAAAATAGCTATTATGAATATATTTAAGTACCTCAAAGAAGATATGAACCCCCTTAATGAAGTCTGTGAAGATGCAAACATGGAATGAAATGAGGAAAAACAATTCAAAACATGTAGTAGAATTGAAGAAATAGAACCACTACTGAAAATCCAAACAGGTAAAACAGGAAATGAAAAGTTTCAGAAGTCAAAGCAAAACCTCAGAGTGAAGCCTCACCAACAGAGTCCAAGAGATGGAAGAGAGAACCTCAGACATTGAAGACATGATTACCTCAGTCAGAGAAAACGTTCAATCTAAAATAGCCAAGCACAAAACATCCAGGAAATCTGGGACATTATGGAAAAGACTAAATCTATTCTTGGTGTCAATTTGACTACAGCTGTAATTAACTAAAAGCCTCGTGGCTGGGTGCACCACTTGGGAATTGTCTGAATTAAATCCTTTGAGGTGGGAAGATCCACCTTGAATATGAGCCACACCCTCTGGTGGCAGCCTGTATAAGGATATGGAAGAAGGAAGTTTTTGCTCTTTGCCTGCTTGCTCTTACTCTTGCTGACAAGTTCATTCCTTCATTGGCATTAGAGCCTACTTTTTTGGGATTTGGGTATATAGTGATGACCAACTGACACATCCAGCCTCGTGGACTGAAAAACTACTGGATTCTTGGATTTCCCATTGGCAGACAGCCATTGTTGGACTACTTGACCACAGCCTGTAAGCCACTCTAATAATCCCATATATATTCATTCTGTCAGTTTTGGTCCTCTAGAGAACCCTGACTAATACAAACAGGAATGGAGGAGGGAGAAGAAATCCAGGTCACAGGCACAGAAAATATTTTCAACAAAATAAAGAAGGAAATTTCCCTAACCTAAAGAAGGAGGTACCTATTAAGGTAAAAGAAGCACACAGAGCACCAAATAGACAAGAAGAGAAAAGAAAACCCCCACAACACATAATAATCCAAACAATAATCATACAGAACAAAGACAGAATATTAAAAGCTACAAGGGAAAAAGACCAAGTAACATATAAGGCAGACCCATTAGAATAACATCTGACAGCCAGGCATGGTGGCACACGCCTTTTAATCCCAGAACTCAGGAGGCAGAGGCAGGTGGATCTCTGGGTTTGAGGCCAGCCTGGTCTACAGAGCAAGTTCTAGGACAGCCAGGGCTACATAGAGAAACCCTGTCTCAAAAAATCAAAAAGAAGGAGAAGAAGAGGAGGAGGAGGAGGAGGAGGAGGAGGAGGAGGAGGAGGAGGAGGAAGAGGAGGAGGAGGAAGAGGAAGAGGAAGAGCAGGAAGAGGAAGAAGCAAAAGGACACCTGATTTCTCAGTGGAGACTCTAAAAGCCATAAAGGCCTGGATGGATGCCAACCCAGACTACTACACCCAGCAAAACAATCACAATTGATGTAGGGGGAGAATTCCACAATAAAACCAAATTTAAGCAGTATCTGTCTACAAATCCAGCTCTATAGAAGGCACTAGAAGGAAAATTTCCATCTGAGGAAGTTAACCATACCCAAGAAAACACAAGCAAAAACTAATCCCGGATCAGCAAATCAAAGTGGGGGTTGGGAGTGGGAGAACTCCACACCATAACAACAAAATAACAGGAATCAGCAAATGCTGCTCATTGATAACTCTCAACACCAATGATCTCAATTCTAAAAAAAAAAAAAAAAAAAAAAAAAGACTGACAGACTGGATTTGAAAACAGGATCCATTCTTCTGCTGCTTACCATCAAGAATAAATATCATCTCAGGGTAAAAGGATGGAAAGATATTTCAAGAAAATGGACCTGAGAAACAAGCTGCTGTAGCTATTTTAATATCTGACAAAATAGATTTCAAACGAGAACTAATCAGAAGAGATAGGGAAGGACACTACATACTCTTCAAGGGAAAAATACCCCAGGAGATAATGCAATTCTAAGCATTTATGTACCAAACACAAGGGCACCCAAGTTCATAAAAGAAACACTACTACAGCTTAAGTCATACATTGACCCTCATATCCTGTGGTGGACAGTCTTATGTCAATTTGACACACGCTAAAGTCATCTGAGAGAAGGGAGCCTCAATTGAGAAAATGTGTCCACAAGGTTCAGCTGTAGACAAGCCTGTACAGCATTTTCTTAATTAGTGACTGATGGGGCGGGGCTCTCCATTGTGGGTTGGTCCTGGGTTCTGTAAGAAAGCAGGCTGAGCAAACCATGAGGAGCAAGCCAGTAAGTAGCACCCACCCCTCCATGGCCTCTGCATCAGCTCCTGCCTCCAAGGTTCCTTTCCTGTTTGAATTCCTGTCCCGACTTCCTTCTATGACGAACATTGATGTGTAATGTAAGTCAATTAAATCCTTTCCTCCCTAAGTTGCTTTGGTTGTGTTGTTTCATCATAGCAATAGAAACACTGACCGAGACACACACTGATATTGGGTGACTTCAATACCCCAATCCGGCCAATAGACAGGTCATCCAGACAAAAAATAGAGAAATGCTCAAGCTAAACACTATAAATCCAATGGACCTAGTGGATAGTAATAGAACATTTCACCCAAACATAAAAGAATATATCTTCTTCTCTGCGCCTCATGAAACTTTTTCCAAAATTGACCACATACTTGGACACAAAGCAAGTCTCAACAGATATAAGAAAATTGAGATAACACCCTGTATCCTATCTGATGACCAAGAATTATAGCTGGATATCAACAATAACAGAGACAACAGAAAGCTTACAAACTCATGGAAACTGAACAACTCACTACTGAATGAAAAAATGGGTCAGGACAGAAATTTAAAAAAAAAAACTTCTTAGAATTGAACGAAAATGAAAACACAACATATCCAAACCTACAGGATAAAATGAAGGTGGTTCTCAGAGGTAAGTTCATGGCCCTAAGTGCCTCCATAAAAGAACTGGAGAGATCTAATATTAGTGACTCAACGGCACATCTGAAAGCTCTGGAACAAAGGGGAAAATGACACACAAAAGGAGTAGATGGCAAGAAATAATCAGACTCAGGGCTGAAGTTTAAGAAATAGAAATAACAATAACAAGATTGTAAAAATACAAAGAATCAGTGAAAGGAAGAGTTAGTTCTTTGAGAAGATCAATAAGATAGATAAACCCTTAGCCAAATTAAGTAAAAGACAGAAAATCCAGATTAATAAAATTAGAAATTAAAAAATGTGGGGGGTGGGCATCACAACAAATGCCAAGGAAATCCAGAGGATCATAAGGGCATACTTTAAAAAATCTGTACTCCACCCAATTGGAAAACCTAAAAGAAAGGGATAATTTTCTTGAGATAGATAGATAGATAGATAGATAGATAGATAGATAGATAGATAGATAGATAGATATCACCTACCAAAGTTAAACAAAGATCAGATAAGCAATTTGTATTAGTCGGGGTTCTCTTAAAGTAACAGAATTTATAAAATGAATGTCTCTCTCTATTTAAAGGGGATTTATTGGAATGACTTACTGACAATAGGCCAGATAATCCAACAATGACTGTGAACAGAAAGTCCAAGAATCCAGTAGTTGCTCAGTCCACGAGGCTGGATGTCTCAGTTGGTCTTCAGAATGTGTTGGAATCCTGAAGAATAGGCTCTAATTCCAGTGAGAGAATGGATGTGCTAGCAAGGCCAGGGCAAGCAGGCAAAGAGGATAGCTTTCTTCTTCTATATCCTTATATAGACTTCCAGCAGAAGGTCCGGCCCAGATTAAAGGTGTGTCTTCCTGCCTCAAGATCCAGATCAAAGGTGTGTGTCCTCCTTCCTGAAAGGTCTGGACTAGAAGTGGATTCACCCACTTCAAACCAAGGAGAAAATCTCTCACAGGTGTGCCCTCCATTTCTGGGATTGTAGTTCATTCCAGATGTGGTCAACCTGACAACCAATAATAGCCATCACACAATTTAAACAGACCTATAACCCCTCATGAAATAGAAATAATCACTAAAAATCTCCCAACCGAGAAAAAGTCTGGGGCCAGATGGATTTAGCAGAGAATTCTACCAGACTTTCCAAAAAGAATTAATGCCAATACTCCTCAAATTATTTACAGAATAGAAACAGGAAGAAGAGTGTTGAATTTCTTTCACAGGGCCGGATTACCCTGATACCTAAACCACACAAGACCCAAGAAAGAAAGAAAATTACAAACCAATTTTCCTTAAGAGCAAAGATGCAAAAATACTCAATAAAATATTTGTAAATTGTATCCAAGAATTACATCAAAAAGATCATCTGCCATGATCTACGAGGCTTCATCCCAGAGATGCAGGGATGGTTCAATATATGAAAATCAGTAAATGTAATCCAACTGAAAGAAAAAAAACCACACATGATCATCTCATCAGATGCAGAAAAGGCCTTTTACAAAATCCAACACCACTTTGTGATAAAAGTCCTGGAGTGATCAGGGATACAGAGGACACACCTAAACATAATACAGGCAATACACAGAAAGCCAATAGCCAACATCAAATTAAATGGAGAGAAACTCAAAGTGATTCCACTAAAATCAGGGACAAGACAGAGTTGTCCACTCTCTCTGTATCTACTCAATATAGTACTTGAAGTTCTAGCTAGAGCAATAACACAACTAAAGGAGATCTAGGGGATACAAATTGGAAAGGAAGAAGTCAAAGTATCTTTATTTGCAGATGATATAAGAAATAAGTATATATGTAACCCCAAAAATTCCACCAGGAAATTCCTACAGTTGATAAACACTTTCAGCAAAGTGACTAGATGCAAGATTAATTTAAAAAATAATGCACCAGCCCTCCTATACAAATGACAAATGGAATGAGAAAGAAATCAGGGAAACAACACCTTCACAATAGTCTCAAATGATATAAAATACCTTGAGGTAAGTCTAACCAAGCAAGTGAAAGACTTCTATGATAAAAACTTCAAGTCTTTGAAGAAGGAAATTGAAGAATGGAAAGATCTCCCACGCCCATGGATCAGTAGGATTAACAAAGTAAAAATAGCCACCCTACCAAAAGCAATCTACAGATTCAATGCAATCCCCACCAAAATTCCAATATAATTCTTTACAGAAATTGAATGCGTACTTTTCACCTTCATATGGAAACAAAGAACAAAAACAAACAAAACAAAACAGCAAGATAGCTAAAACAATCCTGAACGATAAAAGAACTGCTGGCGCCCTCACCATCCCCAGTCTCAAACTGTACTACAGAGCTATAGTAATAAAATCACATTGACACAAAAGCAGACGCATTGACCAGTGGAATCAAACTGAAGACCCAGACATCAGTCCACACACATACGGACACCCGACTTTTAAACAGAAGCCAGAAATACACAGTAGAGAAAAGGCAGTATCTTCAACAAATGGTGCTGGCCAAGCTGGACGGCTGCATGTAGAAGAATGCAAATAGATCCATACTTATCACCCTGCCCAACTCAAGTCCAAGTGGTTCAAGGACCTCCACATGAGACCAGATACACTGAACGTGATAGAAAAGGAAGTGGATACCTGAGGAAGATGGGAGAGCTGTCCCTGTTGTCACGGGAGCAGGAGAGCTGCTCCTGTTGTCACGGGAGCAGGAGAGCTGCCCCTGTTGTCACGGGAGCAGGAGAGCTGTTCCTGTTGTCACGGGAGCAGGAGAGCTGTTCCTGTTGTCACGGGAGCAGGAGAGCTGCCCCTGTTGTCACGGGAACAGGAGAGCTGCTCCTGTTGTCACAGGAGCAGGAGAGCTGCCCCTGACCTCCACCAGTGCAACACTTGGGAGAACAGGTCCTGCACCTCACCTGGACAACACAATAGAGCCAACCTTGTTTTAGTGCAGGTGTGGGTGAGTATGGGAGAGCTGTCCCCATTTCTCATCTGTCTTGTGGAGGCATGGGTGAGGGAAAGATGCCCCCTGCTGCCTGTAATCAACATCTGAGGCAGGTGAGAGAGCTGGCCCTGTGGTCATAAGAGTGGGAGAGCTGTCCTCAATTCCCACCAGCTGCAACACTCAGGAAAGCAGGCCCTGCACCTAGCCTCAGCAACACAAAGCAGCCAACCCTGTTGGCTCAGGTATGGGTAAGTCAGCCCCAAAGTTGTAAGTGTAGGAGAGCTGGATGCCCCCATTACCCCTTGCCCCTTACTGCCTGCAAACAGAGAGCTAGCCCTCCCCCTTACCAACTACAACACTCAGGAAACGGTCCCTGCCTCTCACCTAGGCAGCATAGTAGAGATGCCTGGTGGTCGGAGGTGAGAGTGAACCAGCCCCAATGTTATGAGCAAAGGAGAGCTGGCCCCATTACTCATATGACATGTGGTAGCATGGGCTGAGGAAAGATGCCCTCTCCCATACCTCTCACCCATCAATGCCTGAGACAGATGAAGAAGCTGGTTCTGGGGTCATAACAGCCGAAGGGCTGTCCCTACCCAACCCCCGCCCCCACCAGCTGCAGCACTCCGGAGAGTGACTTCTATAACTCCCCTGAGCAACATAATAGAGCTGACCCCAATGGTATAGGCGTGGGAGAGCCGACCCTTGGGGCATAAGAACAGGAGAAATGGCCTCACCCCTCGCTCATTGCAGCAAGAGGGGAATTAGCCTGGGCAATGCTGGAGAGCTCACCCTGGTGGTGAGGACAGGGGAGAAGTGGCAGACAGACCAACTCATAGCTGCCCAGGCCCAGAACCAGGGTTATGACTTGGCCCGCCCCAACATCTACCCCATCTATGATCTGCTGGAGCGTGTGAAGGGACCTGACCTGCAGACCCAAAGCTGCAGGATCTTCACAACACAGGGCAACAGCAGGATATCCAGGAAGAGTCCTAGGGATGCCCAGCATCCATAGCATGGTAGAAACCAGAGGCCTCGAACCAGACCAATGACTCTTTGCAATGAACACTTGCAAGTAAAGATATATGAACAAAGGGGTTTACGGTGTGACTCACTGTGTCACACTGAAGCTTCTATGATGAGATACTTAATTTTTCCTTTTTTCTCTTAAAGTTTGTTTTGTTAGGAGGTGTGCAGGGGCAGAGAGTGGATGCAAAGGGACAGGGAAATGAATGGGATCAAGATACATGATGTAAAAAACACATAGAATAAATAAAAAGAAAGTGAAAAAATAGATGATAAAAAAGAAAGAAAAGACAGTGGGGAATAGGC
>CABHPR010153134.1:0-42828 GCA_902168415.1 Peromyscus melanophrys
TTTTTTTTTTTTTTTTTTGAGACAGGGTTTCTCTGTGTAACCCTTGCTGTCTTGGAACTCACTCTGTAGACCAGGCTGGCCTCAAACTAGGAGATCCACCTGCCTCTGCTTCTCAAGTCTGAGATTAAAGCTGTGAGCCACCACCACCTGACTCTCTTTCTTCTAAAAAAAAAATTTAAAAATTACTTATGCATGTCAGGCATATCTCTGTGAGTTCAAGGCCAGCTTGGTCTACATAGTGAGTTCCAGGACATTCAGAGGTACACAGTGAGACCCTGTCTCAAAAACAAACAAAATGTGCATGTCTGTGTGTATGTCGCATGTGTTCAGGTACACCTAGAGGCCAGAAGAGGGCACTGGACCCCCAGGAGCTGCTGTCGTTACAAGCAGATAGGAGCTGCCTGCCATGGGTGCTGGAAATGGAACTTCTCCTAGCGTTAGCTGTACTCATTCTGTGAGGCAGACAGACTACCTGGGAAAGACCACAGACAGAAACACAGAGGGAGCTAAGGAAAACAACAAACAAACAAACTCCAAAATGCTTTACTGAAGCAGGCTGACCTCTGTGGGGATGGGAGGGAAACAGAGCTAAGCGCCCTAGGGGTGGCGACTCAGGGCTAGGCACTTACTAAGACCCTCAGTCCTTCCATTTTCTCACCCTTTCACCCAGATGTTTGTCCCTGGGCAGGCCTTTTCTTCCCTGCTGCCTTTCCCATGAGAAGGAAGTGTTCTCCCAACTCTCCCTTACTGTGGAAGAGCAGCTAGCGCTCTTAACTATAACCACCGGAGTCATCTCTCCAGCCCTTCCTACCATTAAAGAACAAACCAACACCCGCAAACAGCTGGCGACAGTTCAGTGGATAAAGGTTCCACGCTGGGATCTATGTGGTGGAAGGAGAGAACTGACCCCCAAAGTAGTCCTTTGACCTCCGTATGCATACTGTGGCACTTAAGCACCCACCTGCCACCTCACAAAAACTAAAGAATGCCATTTTCTTTTTTAAAGGAGAGAGACAGTGTCTCATGTATCCTTCATGTAGTTGAGGAAGACACTGAACTCCTGACCCTCTGGCTTCTACCTCCTGAATGCTGGGACTACAGTAGTGTGATCTGTATTGAATCCAGAGTTTGTGCATGTAGGCTGCCGACTGGGCTGTGTCCTCTCTGCTCCAAAAGTTGGAAACTCCACAAATGACTAAAAGCAATGGCCCTTTTCTTGAAAATAAACACTGACACTCAAGTACTAATTGTTCTGACTGAGGGGGGCAACATCAACACCGATGGTCTAAGTGTCTGTTTAAATCATAAAGACACTGAAAATAGATCATTAAAGAACCACAACCTCGGGGCTGGAGAGATGGCTCAGAGTTAAGAGCACTGGCTGTTTTTCCAGAGGACCCGGGTTCAATTCCCAGCACCCACATGGCAGCTCACAACTGTCTGTAACTCCAGTTCCAGGGGATCCAACACTCTCATACAGACACACATGCAGGCAAAACACTAGTCAATGCTCATTAAAGAAAAAGAACAACCACCTGCTGCCATTTTAACTTACAGTTCACAATAATTTAACAGTGAATTCCACCAAATATGAATGTTTAATATTGAAAGATAAATTATAACCTACGACTTTGCTAAAATGGGTTCAGGTTGTAAAAGTCTATTTGTAAAATGTTGTTTAAGCCAAGACGTAAATTCTGCTTTTGATAATTTCGAGGAAGCGCAGACATCCCAAAAGCAACCACAGAGGTAAGAAAATGTACATTTTTTACAAGGATCACACCAGTGGTCCCAGAGAGCTATCTTTGTAGCAAAACAACAATCACTTCAAAATTAGAGGAAGATAGTTTTATCTGTGGATATATATATATATATATATATATATATTTTTTTTTTTTTTTGCTGGCTGGAAAAACAGTGTAATGAGCAGCATCTGTGTGGGCAGTTCTTGGAAAGCTTCATCACACTAAAGAAGCTTCGCATTGTTTCTCTTATCAGACCCAGGCAGTCCCCTGGAAGAACCACCTTTACATATGAATGACTGCGTTCCCCCAGCAGCTAGAGTCATTCACTACCACAGCACAAGACAGAGAAATGGATTTCTATTGCGGTCTCTGCCCAGGAGCAAAAGCCTTTCCACAGTCATTTAAATCTTCTTATCAGTGGCCCACAACCAAGGCAAAAGCCAGGCTGTCCTACATGCATGGTAATGGGGTCCATGGTGTTTCGAGACTTACGGGCACTGAATATTAAAATTTCACTTCATTGCCACACAGCTGCTACTATATGATCTTAACAAATGTAATAGCTTATCATCTATACATGTAGGTGGCTGCTTTACAGTTCCATAAATAATTAAACTGTAGCTCACTGACCAGAGTGTTACATAGGAGTACAGGTAATTGGTGTTCAAGGATAAGAGCCCAGGAAGCTGGATGACCTGCCTGCTTTTCATAACCCTCCAATTTTAGCTTTTTTTTTTAAGCTCAGTGGCAAAATCTTTCTACTAAATGTGGTATTTAATTGAATGTAATTAATTTTAAAATTATATTCACAGGATTGGACAAAAAGAGACTCTGCAGGGTAATGAAATAGCACTGATGAAATCAACAGAATTCAGTTCCTTCCAGAAAGTTGACACACACTAATTACATGCACACCACAAATCCAGTCCCTTCTCTGGAGCTATTATTTTTTAAAAGAAGGCTGTAATCACCATCAGAGTGTTTATGCCAGTTATATATAGCAGTTATTATCTATTTTACACATGAAAATAGTCATTTCTGTTCTTGAAGAGAGGTACTCAAGTGAGAGGGCCACATTGTTTTAAAATGTAAGAAGAATCTGCATTCCATTGAAAGGTAAGACTGGGAACTCGGTCATCAAAGCACACATTTTGTTTCCCCCAGAGAATCTACTTCCACATGGCTGTGGCAGATGGTAGAAAGAAGAGACCACCATTCCAACTGAAGTGTCTGGACAAGATCAACTTCACTCCCCATCATGAGGATGCGCTCTGAAGAGCAAACACACAGGCCAGAAGTGCATCTGGTTTTTATTCTAACGTGCATGGTGACTGTATCTCTTCCTCAATGGTTGGGGTCTGACTGCACAGTCTTAATTTAATTGGCTAGTCTGTAAAGAATTGGAGCTAGCAAAGAAATGAAGGAAGGAGAGAAGGGTCACTGCTCTAGGCATTCAAATTCCTGGACTAGAGCAGTGGATCTTTGCATAAACAAACGTTTTACTGGCTGGTGATGGTGGTGGTGGGGATTAAAACGTTTTCCATCTAAGTTTTACAAAGGGGTAAAAAGAGTTGAATCCCTTGTCCCAAACACAAGTTCTACACTATGTGACAGAAAGGACTCCTTGTAGTAGAATATTATTTTTAAAATGTGTTACTTTTATTTATGTTGCATTTGTTTAACTCTGTGAAGCCCAGTTACTGTGCCTGTGTAAAACACCCGATGGTTTCATAAAGAACTGAATGGCCAATAGCAAAGCAGGAGAAAGGATAGGCGGGGCTGGCAGGCAGACAGAATATATAGAAGTTGAAAAACGGGGAGGAGGGAGCTAAGATCTAGGAGCCAGAGAAGGAGGAGGACTCCAGGGGCCAGCCACCCAGCTACACAGCAAGCCACGGAGAAAGAGTAAGATTTACAGACGAGGACGGGAAAAGCCCACAGGCAAAAGGGCAGACGGCACAATTTAAGTTGAGCTGGCAAGAAACAAGCCAAGCTAAGGCCAGGCATTCATAACTAAGAATAAGCCTCCATGTGTGATTTACTTGGGAGCTGGGTGGCGCCCCACCCCCACATCCCCATGGCAAAACCCTCCGACCGACCACTCCTATTCGCTATGTCTTCCACAGACAGCTTTGCTCACTCTGCTAAATATAAAAGTTTATAAGAAGTGCTTAGAGTGCAGTGTTGGTGCACACCTTTAATCCCAACACTTGAGAGGCAGAGGCAGGCAGATCTCTTCCAGTTTGAGGCCAGCCTGGTCTATTTGGTGAGTTTCAGGACATCGAGGGCTATGTAATATAGAAACCCTGTTTCAACAAACAACCAACAGTAAACAAAAACAAAGAAAGGTTTAGTTCTCAGCAAAATGAAACAAACGAAAAAGCCCCCCAAGTCCTGGTGCTTCAACTTTGTAACAACTTTCTGCCTCAGAGCCCCATCTGCCCGACTGGATCCCCTGGTCACCCCACCCCGAGTGTCTTCTGAACACTGGATGTTGGTGCTTTCACACCCAGGGATGCTCTCTCTTTTTTCACATCAGAACTGGGTTGGACCAGGGTGTGAGGAACACAGTACTTCCCTGCTACCGCTCTCTGGGCTTGCAGCAGTAAGGGGGTCCCCACATGGCAGCAAAAGCCCTTCTTGAAGCCATTTCTTATTCTGAAGATGCTGTACAGATTAGACCAGAGGTCACAAGGCTTCCCACAACAAGGGCTGTCCTTAACTGCTGTGTTCTTCTCACTAACAGTGTTCTTTGTCTCTAACTAGCAAGAAGCCTAAGCCAGGAGGCCATACATTCATAATTAAAAAACAACAACAAACAAAAAAAAAAATAGTGTTCTTTGTTGGGCACGCCGCTCTACTGTGGAAAGCTTCTCCATTCTGGTTAAGCACAGCAACTGCAGGAACTGAAGTAATTTGGCACTCAGAACTAAAGCAACTTTCTGTTCTAGATTCTTGCCCTCTCCACCCTGTCAACCCTCCAGTAATGGTGGCCACAGAGATGGTTATGGATTGCCTAACATTCTTTTACACACCAAGCACCTATTTCCTTAGCTATCCCTAACAACAGGCCCCCCAAAAGGGAAATTTCAGTCCCCTTCTGCCTCTCCCTTTCTGCGCCATGACTGCTCCAGCCTGTAAGTGGTGGCAGACTCTCTGGTTTCTTTTTGTTGTTGCTGTTGTTTGTTTTTTTGTTTTCGATACAGGGTTTCTCTGTATAGCTTTGGAGCCTGTCCTGGATCTCGCTTTGTAGACCAGGCTGGACTTGAACTCACAAAGATTTGCCTGGCTCTGCCTCTATGCTGGGATTAAAGGTGTGCACCACCACCGCCCGGCCCCTCTGGTTTCTTGGACTAGAGAAGTTCCCCCCATAGGCTTCTTCCCGAATAAAGCTGGTGTCTCGGTAGTCATTTGTTCCCTTGTCTGTCTGTCCTTCTCTGACCTTACACTCTCCACGCCCCCCCACCTCTAAACCCTTGTCTTGTCATCTTTTCTGACAAATAATGCCCATTTTCTGCTTATAGACACTGACCAAGGGAAGTTCTCTAGGCTTAGTTATTCATATTATGACTGCTTTTCAAATAAATTCACAATACACAATTTAGATTATCATAGTCTAGAGAATTCACATACAGATGTCTCCAGTATGATCAGTGTAGTATTTGCATGTAATCCCCTCAAATTCTCTGAACACCTGAAATCAGTCTCCTGAGTTACAGAACCTAACATTGTAAAGGCTGTGCACACAGTCAGTGTGAGTATTGTCTAGAGATAAAGACACCAAACTTTGTGCATTTTCAGTAGACACATGATGTTTTTCTACATATTTTCCAATTTCAGCTGAATCTGAGGATTCAGCAGACAGTAATTCACACTGAGTCGTGAGTGCTTTAAAGGACAAGCACCCATATGAAACTGAGCTCTGATGCAGCAGCAACTGGGAACTGTGGTCTGTATTTCTTGTGTTTCACCCCAGCATCTGGTATAAAGTAGCTGCTAAGGAAACACGTGCTGAATGAATATCTGAGCACAAGTGCAGACTTTTAGACAAGAGAAAGCTATTTCATTCGAGGAAAGCATGGAGGTGGTGAATCAATCTGTAAACGGCACATTGGCAGCTGTGTGTGAGGGGAAATGGCATGAAGACCAGGCTGCAAACAGTGCCGGCAGCAGCTGGACAGGGTGCTCCTTGGCACTTAGGGAGGCAGAGGCAGGAGAAGAGTTATGAGTTCAAGCCTGGCCTGGTTTACCCAGCAAGTTCCAGGCCAGCCAGGACTGTATAGCAAAAATCCTTTCTCAAAAAAATCAAACCAGATTATTTGTTACGAGCACTTCCTTGCTGTGGGATGTTCTGTATGGCAAATGTGTTGCTCTGATTGGTCAATAAATAAAACACTGATTGGCCAGTGGCTAGGCAGGAAGTATAGGCGGGACTAACAGAGAGAAGAAAAGAAGAGGAAGGTGGAAGGAGACGCTGCCAGCCACCGCGAGGACAAGCAGCATGTAAAGATGCCGGTAAGCCATGAGCCACGAGGCAAGGTATAGATTTATAGAAATGGATTAATTTAAGATATAAGGACAGTTAGCAAGAAGCCTGCCACGGCCATACAGTTTGTAAGCAATATAAGTCTCTGTGTTTACTTGGTTGGGTCTGAGCGGCTGTGGGACTGGCAGATGAGAGAGATTTGCCCTGACTGTGGGCCAGGCAGGAAAACTCTAGCTACACTTCCTGCTTTTCCAGAGGACCCAACTGTCAGGCAGCTCACAACCACCTGTAGTTCAGTGCCAGGGGATCTAACGCTCTCTTCTGGCCTACTTGGGCACCTGTACACATGACATATATTCACTTACACTCTCTCTCTCTCTCTCTCTCTCTCTCTCTCTCTCTCTCTCTCTCTCTCACACACACACACACACACACACACACACACACACACACACACTTAGAAAAGAAAAGAAAAACAGCAACAACAAACCAAGCAAGCAACCAATAAACAAAGAAAATCCCCAAAATAAAAAATAAAAACTTGTCAAAAGCTCATACATCTCAGGTCTGGCTATCATTTTAAAACTTTTACCCACAAATTTTGACTTAATATACTGAAAGACCTTTCCCTGAGGGAATGAACCACCCACTTGATGGACTCAGTTTATAGTCCACATACAATAATATAATCATCTAACAATTATATATGGGCTAAGCACTCCTGGGGTGAAACATGAGAAATACAGGCTGATAAAATTAGTAGGAAAGGAAGGATGCTAACTCATCTCAGAGGTATGGGCTGCTGGAGGAGTTAGAAAATCATTTTTAACTTTTTAAAGACAGGTTTCTCTGTGTTGCCCAGGCTGTCCTGGAACTCGCTATATAGACCAGGCTGACCTCGAACCTGGAGATCCACCTGCCTCTGCCTCTCAAGTGCTGGGATTAAAGGCGTGCTCCACCACCACCTGGCTTGAAATAACTTTTGAATTAACTCTAGAGAGACCAACAAGGTAAGATTTTCCAGGTTGAGGGATGGAGAAAGTACAAATGCTGGAAAGCTTACAAGGGATTAGTGAGAAGCAAGTCTCTCTGGCAGGCTGGAGTGTGGGCTGCATGAAAATGGAGGAGCAAGATTACCACACCAGGCAAAGCTGTGAGAAAGAGAGAGGACCCATACTGGTGTCTGGGTGTGGTGATATCATGGACCAAGGAAGATTAGTAATGGTGATGTAACAAATATTTGTCTGTCAGTAAGAAATTAATTTAATTTTATACAGTAAATTTGAGATGTCTTGCCTGAGTCATTCAGATAGGAACACCCAGATTGTATGTGTAAATTTTGTTTGAAGGAAGAGATCTGGATAGACATGTGATGCAATGCTTTGTCTAGGAGATGTATGATACACATGCTGGCATCATAGTACTAGACACTACATGATGCTCATATGTTTGGTGTATGTTTTTGTTGTTTTTGGAGACAGGGCCTCACATCATAGCCCAGACTGCCTTCTTACTCATGGCACATCTCCTCCTCAGCTTCCTAAATTGGGATTACAGGTGTGAGCCACTATGTCCAATTGTGTATGATATATTCTTTTTTCCCTTTTTTTTGGTTTTTTGAGGCAGGGTTTCTCTGTGCAGACCAGGCTGTCCTGGAACTCAGAGAGATCCACCTGCCTTGCCTCCTGAGTGCCGGAATTAAAGGTGTGTGCCACCACTGCCTAGCTTGTATGATACATTCTTATACTCAGAAGAATAATTTCTGTTCCTGATCTGAAAAATCCTCTATCCTGCCTATCTTTAGTTACAGTGTTATGTAGGGAGGGCTGACTGGTTAAAATGGAAGTGGTGGTACCAACTATGAAAACAGGAACATAAGAGAAACACAGATGTGTTCTGTCCCACAGAATTCTGCCTGATCTCCCAATCTCTGGAAGAATTACCTGAACATAGAGAAAGCGTGGGAGGAAAGGGCAAATACTCACTGAATCGATGACCATCTCTAAAGCAATGGTTCTCAACCTGTGGGTGGCAATCCCTTTGGGGGCTAGCAACCCTCTCACAGGGGCCACCTAAGACCATCAGAAAACACAGATATTTACATTACAATTCATAACAGTAGCAAAACTACAGTCATGAAGTATCAACAAACATAATTTTATGGTTGGGGTCACCACAACATGAGGAACTGTGTTAAAGGGCCACAGCATTAGGAAGGTTGAGAATCGCTGCTCCAGAAGAAACCTTAAGTGAAATGTTTGTGTATCTGTATGCAAACAAACAGAAATCTGTAGGTCAAAAGCCATTGATTGAAAAAAAATGACACATGAATAATTATAATCCAGAGCTCTGAATTATGACTTTCATGGAAAATCAGGGGTACATCATACTACTAAAAAATACAAAATTACATGTTCCTGCTTCAAACTCTTTTCAACAACTGAAGACTGGATCTAATGAAAGAATTCAAAGCCACTGGGGCACAAGCACTAAGCAGTCACAGTCAGAGTCCATCTGTCCATCCGTCCTTCCTCCCTCCCTTTCTCTCTCCCTCCTACCGTCCCTCCCTCCCCTGCCTTCCCGCTTCTTTCTTTCTTCCTTTTTAGATACTCTTTCTCTATGTAGCCATGGCTGTTCTGAAACTCACTAAGCAGAACAGGCTGGCCTTGAACTCACAATGATCCACCTGCCTCTACCTCCCTTAAAGGGGTACATCACCACACCCAGCCCCAATAGCTAGGCAGGATTTCCAGGCACAGAGGACATTAGGTAGAAGGGTGGAGTCTCGAGGAAATGCCAGGATGCAGAGCAAGCAGCATGGACATTACAAAGTAAAGGTAATGGAGCTAAGTAAAAGAATGTAGATTAAAAGATATGGGTTAATTTAAGTTCTAAGAACTAGTTAGAAATAAGCCTAAGCTATTGACCGAGCTTTCATAATAAGTCTCTGTGTCATGATTTGGGAACTGGCTGGTGGGACAGAGAAAGACTAGATACACCAAAGTTCAAGTGGGCACAGAGCACATCAGCAGAGAATAACAGTATGAAGGCAGAGGATGGCCAGGGACATGAGAGAAACTGGTACATAACTGCTCCTTGGACAGGACGTTTGTTGCTTTCAGGCTGCTGCTTCTTTTTTTGTTTTTGTTTTTGTTTTTTGTTTTTTGTTTTTCGAGACAGGGTTTCTCTGTGTAGTTTTTGGTGCCTGTCCTGGATCTCACTCTGTAGACCAGGCTGGCCTCGAACTCACAGAGATCCACCGAGTGCTGGGATTAAAAGCATGCGCCACCATTGCCCAGCTGTTTTCAGGCTTCTTATATCATTTCCCTAATGATAAAATGCAATGTTAAATATATTCAACTCATTTCTACCTGTTTCCATGCTGGGAATTACTTGTTTTTGAGGAAGCAGACACCTCTTGGAAGTCAGTGAAAGAATCATCAAGGGATCCTGACTTGGAAGCATCTTGAAAATCCTGGAAGTCATCTTCTTCTGTCTTTCCCACCTAGATTTAGAAGGTGTCTTAGAGTTAGGGTTACTACTGCTGTGATGAAACACCATGACCAAATCAACTTAGGGAGAAAAGGCTTTATTTGGCTTACACTTTCATAACATTGCTTATCATCAAAGGAAATCAGGACAGGAACTCAAGCAGGGCAGGATCCTAGAGGCAGGAGCTGATGCAGACCATGGAGGGGTGCTGCTTATTGGCTTGCTCCTCATGGCTTGCTCAGACTGCTTTCTTATAGAACCCAGGACCACCAGCCCAGGGATAACCCCACCCACAATAGGCTGAGCCCTCCCCCATCAATCACTAATGTCCTATAACTAGATCTTATGGAGGCATTTTCTCAATTGAGGTTCCCTCTTTCAAGTAACTCTAGTCTGTGTCTAGTTGACATAAACCTAGCCAACACATTAGACCCCTTGTTACCTTGACACACAAACACATCACTGTTAAGCCAAAACCTCCCCTTTCTTGTTTTCCCCCAAGATCACACATTACTATCAATATTACAATATAAAATTCCAAATTTTAAAAGTCCCACAGTCTTTAAAAATGTAGTCTCTTTAAAACAGCCTGTCTCTTTTAAAATCTAACAGACATTTTTAAAATTCAAAGTCTGTCAACTGTGAGCTCCTGTAAAATAAAAAATAAATGAAATACTTTTTTTTTTTTTTTGGTTTTTTCAAGACAGGGTTTCTCTGTGTAGTCTTGGTGCCTGTCCTGGATCTCACTCTGTAGACCAGGCTGGTCTCGAACTCACAGTGATCCACCTGGCTCTGCTTCCCGAGTGCTAGGATTAAAGGCGTGTGCCACCACCGCCCGGCATGAAATACTTTCTTACTTCAAGAGAGAAGAACCAGGGCACAGTCACAATCTGAACCAAGCAAAACCAAACTTCAACAGTGTAAATAATTCAATGTCCAATTATCTGGGATTTACTCTAAGGGGCGTGGGGTGGGTCACTTCTCTGGTTCTGCCCTCTGCAGCTCACAAAGCTTGTCTTCTACTTTCAGGCTAGCTCTACTCCATAGCCGCTGCTGTTCTTGGTGGTCATCCCATGGCAATGGCATCTCCAAAACTGCTGAGGTATTTTGCTGCAACTGGGCCGCACTTTCACCAACAGCCTCTCCTGGGCTCTCTCTTCAGGGACTCCAGCCCTACCACACAGTGCCAAGCAAGCCTCAGCTGCTTTCCATAACCCCTTCACACATTCAAAACCAGCACCACCTGGGTGACTCTTACATTATAAAATTAGCTGCCAGCACAAGGTACAACCTTGGCCATGACTAGAACAGTATGTGCTACCTCTCTGGAAACACTTTCCAGAGGACTTCATCTCAATAATGCTTTTGTTTTGTTTTGTTTTGTTTTTTTGAGACAGGGTTTCTGTGTAGCTCTGGCTGCCTTGGAACTCCCTCTGTAGACCAGGCTGGCCTTAATCTCACAGAGATCCGCCTGCCTCTGCCTCCCGAGTGCTGGGATTAAAGGCATGCGCCACCAGCACCTGGCTTCAATGATGTTTCTTAATCACAGCAGATACTTCAGCTTCAGCTGACCAGACACTAACAGATTCTTCACACAAAAGGCCCAGTAGAGTCTGCTTCCTCTAAAAATTCACAAGCCAGGCCTCCATCACCTGCACTACTCTTAACATTTCTTATCTCCCAAGCTCCTACACAATAGCTCATTTAGCTCTCAACCCTCAATGCCTTTTCTAGTCCTAAGTTCCAAAGTCCTCTAAAATCCTCCCCAAAACAACATGACCAGGTCTGTCATAGCAATACCCCAAGACCCTGGTACCAACTTGTCTTAGGGTTACTATTGCTGTGATGAAACACCCTGAGCAAAGTAACTTGGAAAGGAAAGGTTTATTCAGCTTACACTTCCACATCACTGTTCATCACTGAAGGAAGTCAGGACAAGAACTCAACAGGGCAGGAACCTGGAGGCAGGAGCTGACACAGAGGCAATGGAATGGGTGCTGCTCACTGGCTTGCTTCTCATGGCTTGCTTAGTCTTCTTATAGAACCCAAGTCCACCAGCCCACGGATGACACCACCCACAAGGGGCTGAGCCCTCCCACATCAATCACTAATTAAGGAAATGCCCTATAGCCGGATCTTATGGAGGCATTTTCTCAATTGGGGCCTTTCAGATAACTCTAGTTTGTGTCAAATTGACATAAGACTAGCCAGTACAGAAAGGATATTTACATAGGGAACACGAGCTTGCCAAAGCAAATAACTCCTCTCTAAGTAGCAATCTCAGAGACTATCATTTAATTGCTCAATTTAGTTACAACTACCTAATTTCATAATGGAGTGTGTGTGTGTGTGTGTGTGTGTGTGTGTGTGTGTGTGTGTGCGTGTGCGTGTGCGTGCACATATGCTGTGCTGGAATTGAACACAGGGACTTTCGCGCTTTAGGCAAGCGCTCTACTACCGAGCATATAGCTCCAGGCAAGAACAAATTGAGATATAACGATGAAAGTGCTTAAGGCAAGAATTCTGTTTCATATTTTAAAGGATTCTCTGGCACAAATGTAAAGAGATTGGCCTAAATAGCTAACCTCTGAATTTTTTTAAAGCAGCTGGATTACATTTGTTGGGTTGCTGACAGCAAACGGATGCTAACAGCAATGTTTGTGGACAGACACACCATGAGTCCCTCGTAACCAGTCATACGCATGCATAAAGCAAACCCTGGCTCCTAGGCCAACACTCAGAGCAGCAGCAGACCGTTCATGGTCCATTTACTTTATGGAACAAGCTCACACTACACTGTTCAGTACTTAAAAAATGTAATTACACACAGGGTCATCCTTCCATGCCACAAATGCAGATCTATTTCGCTAATTTTGACGATTACTTCCCACTCTATGGAGCAACTGAAATCCACTGAACATTTTCTTCACGATGAGCAGTACATTTTATTCTAACAAGCAGTGGTACTGTTGACATCCTGTGCATCTCTGCTAATTTCAGTGAGCATCTCTGAAGACATGGACATGTTTTCAGTTATGCCAACAGAGCTACAGGATTAATCACTCTTCCCTACACGGTCATTGACATTAAATATCTGTGCATTAAAAATATTGGTTTGCTAATTCGAGAAGTGAAATTTTTACATTTCTCTCTCTCTCTCTCTTTTGGAGACAGGATCTCACCATGTATGAATACTGGCTGGTTTTGGGTGTCAACTTGACACCAGGTAGAGTCATCAGAGAGGAAGGAGCGTCAGTTGAGGAAATGCCTCCATGAGATCCAGCTGTAAGGCATTTTCTCAATTGGTAATCAGTGGGGGAGGGCTCAGGTCATCGTGGGTGCTGCCATCCCTGGGCTGGTGGTCTTGGGTTCTATAAGAAAGCAAGCTGAGCAAGCCACGTGGAGCAAATCAGTAAGCAGCACCCCTCCCTCCATGGTCTCTGAATCAGCTCCTGCCTCCAGAATCTTGCCCTATTTGAGTTCCTGATCTGGCTTCCTTCAATAATGAAAGCAATATGGAAACGTAAACCAAATGAACTCCTTTTCCCCCAACTTGCTTTTTTGAGACAGGGTTTCTCTGTGCAGTTTTGGAGCCTGTCCTTTCTGTCTTCTGAGTGCTGGGATTAAAGGTGTGTGCCACCACTGCCCGGCCCCAACTTGCTTTTTGGTGTTGTGTCGCAGCAATAGAAACCCTAAGACATCATGTAGTCCTGGCCTGGAACTTTCTATGTAAACCAGAAGACCTCAAACTCAGAGATCCTCTGCCTCATGAGCTGAAATCAAAGGTGTGGACTACCACATCTGACCTTAAATCTCTGTCTCTCTGTCGTGTGTGTGTGTGTGTGTGTCTGTGTGTCTGTGTGTGTCTGTGTGTCTGTGTGTGTGCAGAAGACCAGAGATTGGTATCATGTGTTCCTTAACTGCCTTCCATTGAAGCAAATACCTTAATTCTCAACAAATATTTTGTGTATTTAAAGAATAATTAAAAACAAACAATTAAATTTTGTATTATCTTTACTTAAAAAAAAATTTTTTTTTCTTGCAGAGCTGGGGTCAAATTTAGGACCCTGAGCATCCTAGGTGAGAGCTCATTGATGAACCACATCTCTGTCTCCACACTGAAAGGACAAGCAGATGCCATAACAGGCTGCTCAGTCTTCTCTCAGAGATCAGGCCTCAATTTCAGTTTCCTGAGACTGAGCAAGCAGTCTCTGGCAGGGCCGTGAACAAAAGACATAGATAGTCCTTGCAGTAGCTCCCTTTCTGCACGTAAAGTTCAGCCAGATGTTTACTGTATGGGGCCCCTCACCAACTTAGAGTTATGTGCATGAATCAAGGACAGAGCCTGGACCACTGAGCCAGCCCCCACAGTCAGTATGTGCTTGGCCAGCCAGCCCCCATGGCGGCTCAAGGACAAAGCCTGGGACTTGTGCTGGACTGCCCCCAAAGTGGTAATTGTAACCCCCAACCAGTAAATTCAAAGGTTACATACCCCCACCCAATTAAAGGAAACCAGGATTCCTAAGTGCAGATAAGAACTTAGACCCCTTCTTCCCAGGTGGCTTTATCAGCTACAGAAACTTAAGAAAACACAGAGTCAGGATATTCAACCATCTGGCAGAGGCTAAGTGGTCGTAAAACATCCCAAACTTCAAGGACCCCGGAGATGGGTTGTAAAACTCCTGACAGGGCAAACAGATAAGCTAAAATACGACCAAGTCCAGGCCGGGAAAAACTGGACCAATCAAGGATGGACCCGTACTAACCCCCTCCCCTCTAAGAAATTTGATGGGTTTTGCCTATAAAAACTAACTTCCCCAAGAAAGGACAAGCTCCTCCCGGCCTCACTGCTAAGAGTGAGTGTTTGGGACGAGCTTCCCTGACCGCGCGGCTTGTAAGAATAAACCTTGCTTTTGCATTCTGTACCTAAAGTCTCCGGTGGCTTCTTTGGGGACGTGATCTGGGCATAACACACACCACTCAATTCTCACATCAAGTGCCCACGACACTACAGCAGACTGACTGACTCTGGAAGCAAAGCTGCCCACGTTCACTTCTAGGAACGATCCAGCACACACGGCTTCCCCACTCACCTGGTTTGAGGGATAGGCTGGCATGAAGCCACTGGAAGTTGGTGCTGCAGCTCCACCCACTGGTCCAACAAGGTTAATGCCCATGATGGGCTGTCCAAGGCTGAGGGGCATGGAGCCTGCAGGGACAGAGGGCATCGCAGTCGGCTGGCTCACTGGGGTAGGTAGAGCCATAGGAAAGCCGCTTAAGGTAGGAATGGGAGCCGCTGGGAACTGGTTCAAAGCATCAGGGCTCATGGCAGGAACACCCCTCTACAGGAACACCAGGAAATGAAAACATTTTAGCTGACTGCAGACCATACTCAAAATCTGTGCAGGAGAGACCTACACATAGCTTTCCAGTTGTTTCTCTGTCTGATTCCTCAAATACATGAATCTGATACCCAGAGAAAAGTAAAAAGGACAATACAGCAGGTTCCACTACCACTCTATACTTCTAAGAATGTAATTATACAAGGCCATCCTTGTGGACCTATTTATTTCATCCAAACTATCCTCACTTAAAAATCCAATGCTAATACTTAGACATGCCAGCACATATCAGCTGTGACATTTTCTGTCTGATAAGTTTGGCTAATTTGCTAAAATCAAGTAACTTAAGGTAATTCCAAAATATAAGAAAAGTTGTTACCAAGCTAAGTATACTTTAAGGAATTCTAAACAATGGCAGAAATTGATTTGATCAGTTACTTTCATTTTCAAACAAAGGAATAACTTACTAGGATGTGCATTATATGGACTATACATTTTTGAAACTTTATCACATATGATCTAAATTTTAATGTACAAGGAGATCTACAAGGCAGCAGTGCAAGGAGGTTCACACTCTTTCAATCTGTAGTAACACCACACTTGTTCTAACACAAGACACGTAGTCTACCTGTGTTACTGCTACCATGGCGAGAACGGTATAAAGCTCTTCCTTAGTAAGTTTGCCAGGTGTAGTCCGATTGGCTAGGGCCCATATCTGTCCGAGAGTTTCCCTGGGAAGTCCAGATGACATCAGAATGGGATAAAGTTTAGCAGTATCTATTCCAGTTGGAGTCATTGTGGTTTCTACAATTTTCTTATAGGCATCTATTAAAAGAAAGACCAGATGACAAATGCAAACACGCTGCAGGTGACTGACTCTGCTGTTGCCATTGTTGGTATAAAGGAATAATCTTAAGTCAAATTGCTTCAATTTAGTTGGCATCTGGCTCAGTGGGGAAAGGCACCTGCTGCCAAACCTGATGACCTGAGTTCAATCCTTGGGGACCCACAAGGTGGAAGGAGAGGACTGACTCCCACAGGCTGTCCTCTGCGTTCCGGAGACTTGACCAGGAGAGGACGCGTGCATGTGTATGGAGGAGAATGAAGGAAAAGATAAACTATCAGAAAAGGGACAGGACTAAAATACACTAAGATCTCATTTCTGTAGGGTTGAAAAAAGGAAAGGGGAGAGATTCAAAATGGTCTGGGAGAATATCTAGCCTTTGATTTATGGTTGTATGATTACAATAAAAAGCAGACATTACCAATTTCTCCAAGAAAGAAATTCTTCTGTAGAGATCTTGCATCAAGGTTGATTTACTCAAGTGGAGAACAACTTTTGTACTGACCTTGAGCACTGATGAGCTAGTGGACATTACCTCCAGCTTGCAAGGCACTGAGCAGCAAACCAAGCAGCCATGACATACTAACCTCAGCATCTGCTGCTGCAATTGTATCTGTGTCTATTGATCATGGCTTAAGTATACCATCGTCTGGTATCTACCAAGGACTACCACACAATCCATTTTAGTCATTTCCTCAACTCAGCAATAATACTACACATAAAAACAAACACCACTTTCCAATGTAGAAATGACGCTACCCAATCTTTCATTTCATAGTTTCATAAGACAATCAGAAAAAAAATTAAAAAATATAATTCTTATGAATTGAGAAAGTATTACACATACTAGAGTGATTCTTTAAAAAAGATATTTTTAAAACTTTTATGTGTATGGGTGTTTTGCCTGCATGAAAATCTGTGCACTATATGTGTGCCTGGTACCTGCAGAGGCCAGGAGAGGGTGTCTGATGCCCTGGAATGTGGTGAGTCATTATGTGGGTGCTGGGACTTGAACCCAGGTCTTCTGGAAGAGCAGCGTGCTCTTAACCACTGAGCCATCTCTTCAGCCCCAATACCATGATTCTTGATAGGTTATTAATAATCTTTGAAACAAGTATCTGATAATATCATCATTTAAAACACAATAATCCTAACTGCTGGCCTTTGCACCATGAACCATCTTGCCATTCTCAATAAAGTAGTCTTTTTTTTTGAGACAAGGTCTCACTGTGTAGCCCTGGCTGTTGTAGAATGCACAGAGAACCCCTCTGCCTACTAAGTGCTGAGAGTAAAAGCATGCATCACCATGCCCAGCCCATAAAGCAGTCTTAAACATGAGGTTTATTTAGTTTTCGATCCTCTTGCAGAAAAAAACTATAAGTAACAACTCCTTCTGCATATTTTATAACCCCGACAGTAAATATTTAATATCTCTATAATATTTAAAGTAAAATATCCAACGAAGAATGTTGGGCAAAGCAGCTTTACTTTACCTGGAACCAAACTCTCATTGTAAATCCAAGGAGGCATTCTGGGCTGAACAGGATCCTGAGAGGGAAACACACCCACACCTAGAAGGTAAGGATGGTTAATGTACACATGACCAGGAGAAGAGAAAAGCCACTGCTTTTTACAAAGAGGAGCACTGGCTGGAGTCACTAGAAAAAAGTCACCAATATAGTAAAAGTAATAAAGTAATCAAAGTTTCCAACAACTCTTGTACAGTAACTATGTATTAAAATATAGAGTACAAGGTACCAAATCAATAATCTGGGACACAGGAGGCAAGCACCACTAAATGTGTTTGACAAGTTAAGGAAAAACACAATAGACATGGCTTAGAATTACATGTATAAAATATCCTCCTGAGGTTTGTCTCCAGGGTTGTCCACAACCTGATTCATCTCCACAGTTAAAATTTGGATTCAGCTTTTGTGTTTTGGGCACGGGACCCAGGGCCATGCAGGTGCTGAGTGCACGTTCCGTTGCAGCCCGAAGACCTGTGCTGTGGGCTCAAGCCCGGGGCCTTGAGTGCGTGAATCTGGATCTTTCAGGCAGCAGCACATACAATTTAGTTCAGAGAGAAAAACTGCATTTTCATTGGTGACTTTTTCTGTTACAACTAAACTTTTTAACTTTTACGGAAAACCAGAAAGCATAAGGGGAATCAAAAGGGAACTGTTGTAAAATGAGAGGAAATTTTAGACCAGGAGTGATTCTGATTAAGAAACAGGGTTATCAAAATCATTTGAAAAGGAGTAATACAGTGTGTTCAAAGAATTCAGAGCAAAATCTTAGGGGTTAATTGGAGAAAAGATTAAATAAATGTTTTTTAAGCAAAATTTGAATTAGCACAATCAAGCAGCATCCATTTTAAGATTAATGCTGAAAGTGTTAGCTTCTGAGCGGCAGTTGGTTAAACAAAGTTTGTGCTGAATGTGCGGGAGCTCACCACTCTCTCCGTCTGACAGGTTTTGGTCTGAAGTCTTTTCTGCCTGGGCAGTTGTGGGACCACTTACACATCCATCTACAGCACCCCCGTTACGGGCCACTAAACCGGGACAGTCCTTACTGGAACCTGGGACTACGGCTTTGTGCCCAGCTTCAGGAGTGTTTAATTTAATTTGTTCCTGCCCAGATGTACTTATATCACAAGATACTAGGAGCTTCTCTTCCAAGGAAGGGCCTAAACAAACAGCATGAAGGATTACTTGTACATTACTTGCATATTCCAATCTCTTCATCATCCCTTCCCACCCTCATATTCTCAGGGGAAGAACTCCCACAGAACATGGATTTCATAATAATTCAATTGTTAACCATTAGTGTAGGACTTGAGAGACTTCAGAGGTTTGGGGGACTTAAAATAATTACCCTACTCTGGTTCTCGGGGATTCCATGCCATAGTGGGTAGAATCACGTAGTGGGGAGGAGCACTGCTGTGGAAATTCAGTAAGCCACCAGACACAGACACTCCTCCTAACTAGTGGGAGAGCCTTGTCTGGCCTGTTTCCACATCTGTCAATGACAGACTTAGAGACCAAGCACAGGTCTCCCAAGACCCTTCCCAGCACACCCTGTCTTTAGATAGACTGTGCCTGCCCCATAATTTCACAAATATAAAAATGGAAGTACAGAAATGTTTCAAGACTTGTCCGAGGACAAAATATGTCACTGCAGCAAGCCGGCCTCAAACCTGAGCAGGTCCTGCCCCTCTGTCCGCCTAGTGCTGGGATTCCAGACATGGGTCACCATGTCCATCTTAGATGCAGTCCTTTTTTTCTTCTCTTTCCTTTCTTTCTTTTTAAAACAGGGTCTCATGTAGCCCAGAGGCTGCCTTGAGCTATGTAGCAAAGGATGACCTTGAACGCCTCCTGATTCTTCTGCCTCCATGTCTCAAGGAGTGGATTACAGATGTGTGTACCATAGCTGGCTAGAGAGATCACACTTTAAAAGGATTGCTTTCCATTTATTTCCTTTTGCGTGTGCATGTTGGTGCATGTGTGAAAATGAGAGGACAGCTTGTAGGAGTCACTTCTCTCCTTCCAGAATGTGAGCTCTGGGGAGAAACTCAGGTCACCAGGCTTAGTGGCAAGCATGTACTGCCGAGCCTTCTCACTGGCCCTGAAAGATTGCTTTTTAACGGAGTTCTCCCTAGTGCGTTGTTATAACATGATATCGGTGATTTTTTTTTATTTTTCCAAGCAAAAGCGAATCTGAGGAGGTCAGTTTGCTTTTCAAGTTTTTCGGTGGTTTCACCTGTTTCTAACACAGTGGCAAAAGGTTCTAAATCACTTTTCTGGCAAATGAAGATGCAAAAACTTAATCTAGCCTCCATAGGTGGCTGTTGATGGTTCTCATAACTCACATCTGCGTTTCTTTGCCAATAGCACTGTATAATTCTACGTAAGTAAGAGAAATCCATTACCCTAGACTATCTTCACCCTTGGAGAATGACACTAGTTACCTGCTTTCTGCACACTGTGTGAAGTTGAAGCGGCAGAGAAACAAGGAGTTTGCCCAGGGCCACCGTGTAAGGCAAAAGACACTGGAACCTGACCTGCAGGGAGAGGCTGTGCTCCAGCTTTCTGTGTGAGCAACTGGCCCAGTGGGGCGGTGGGGAGGAAGGACTGAAAGGGCCGGGCTGTGGAAGAGGGCCCACAAGCGGGGAACTCAACAGGCCCCTGCATAAAGTCACTGAATTCGTCTTCGTCAAGAAAGGCAGGTGATGGGGAGACAGTTTTAGTAGAATGAGATGATGTGGGACAATCTGCAAAATGGAAAATGGCAATGAAACACACAGGAATGAAAACCAAAGAGAGAGAGAGATCCAGATGTAACACAACCCTCAGAACATCCTGAGATAACAACAGTGAGGCGAGTGGGACCCAACAGTCAAGGGGTAACCAGAGTGTTCAGGGAACACTTTGATGTCCATTTCGTTCTAAAAATAAGTTCTAGAGCTACTTTATATCTGGTTAAAAAACAGACAAAATGAACTCAAATTTCATTCTTTCATTTTATTAGGTAGTACTAAATGTGTATCAAAGTGATAATTATTTCTGGAATCCGAGTGGTCTGTCTGATACTATTTCTTTTGTTTGTCTATTTGTTTGTTTTTTGAGACAGAGTCTCTCTACTAAGTCCTGGTTGTCCTGGAACTCGCTCTATAGACCAGGCTGGCATCAAACTCTCAGAGATCTGCCTGCCTCTGCCTCCTGAGTGCTGGGATTAAAGGCGTGCGCCAGTACCCTTGGTCTAGACAATCTAACTAAACAAGCAAACATATGAACAGCGTCTGAACAACACAACACAACTGGTTACTTAACATGTCTCCCTTGCTGCTAACTGCTGACCACAAGTCTGTGCTGACAAGGGAACTCAGTGTGAACACAATGTCAGACCTAACAACGGCCGCTGCTCTCTGCCTTTCTAAGTTCGGTGCCAGGTTCAGTTTTAGTCTTAACTTTCAATGTTTGTATGCTGACAGGCTCAGTTATGTAGCTCGGGTTGGCCTAGAACTTGCTATGTAAGTACTCTAGGCTAGCCTCAAACTCATAACTCCCCTACCTTAGCCTCTGGGTGCTGAGATGTGCCACCACACTGCCTGAATCACTTCATCACTAGCTTATATGGCTTATAATTTTCAGTTTTAGATATACTTTTCATTATCTCAAAATGATTGATAGTATCTATTCGCCTTCCAATTTTAGTGTCTACTTTAGTTTGGGCATGGTTTTGGTAATAGGAATCAAGGTACATAATTGAATCAGTGAAATTAACAGGACAGAGTCAAAGCTGAGCTAGAAAATCAAGAATTACTAACAGGCTGGAGAGATGGCTCCGTGGTTAAGAGCACTTATCACTCTTTCAGAGGACCTGAGCGTGGTTCCTAGCCATATCAGTTTCACAACAGCCTGTAACTCCAGGTCAGGGGATCTGATGGCCTTGTGGACACCAACACATATACACACATAAGTAAAAATAAATACTTAAAAAAATTAATAACAGTGTCAATATTGTTTTCTCCTGATAATAACTTATAAGAGATACTAAAATACAAGGATTTAAGATAAAATTTATTGATATAATATTTTCTAGCAGAATATTTGATTTGATGAATGATTTATGAAAATGGTTTGTTTATTAATGGTATATTATTATTGAAAGTAGCTGATAACAAAATGTCAAAATATTTAATTTCAAAGAGATGAGAAAACATTTTGCCGACAATTTCAACTGCTAAATGTTTAAGTGATAACAAAACAACAAAAAAACCTCTTTACCCCGCTTCTCTAAGAGGCAATTTTATTTGATTACCTCATGATTAAAAACTACAAAGAAATTTACTGAAGAAACTGAACTTTCCTGAGAAGTATTATAGCCATGACTATTTAAAAATGGGGCATTTTGAGAATTTCTAACATTTTTCACATGAACAATGAAATCTGATCTAGCTTATAGGAGTATACATTTCATAGTAATGAAGATGGACTAGTAAACTCACTACATTTCTTTGAGTCAACAGACCTTCTTTTTCTTTTTTTAAATCAGGGTCTCTCCCAACAGACCAGGCTGGCCTGAAACTCAGAGATCCCCCTAGTTCTGCCTATGAGTGCTGGGATTAAAGGTGTGCGCCATCATGCCTGGCACAAAAGACTTTCTTTTCTTTTCTTTCTTTCTTCTTTCTTTTTTTTTTTTTTTTTCTTCCCCGTTCTGTGTTCCGAGAAAGGGTTTCTCTGTGTAGCTCTGGCTGTCCTGGAACTCACTCTGTAGACCAAGCTATCCTAGAACTCACAGAGATCTGCCTGTCTCTGCTTCCCAAGTGCTGGGATCAAAGGTGTGTGCCACCACCGCCCGGCATAAAAGACATTCTTAACATCAGTACACTCACTATATATAGTTCCCAGGAAGTTATTAAAGTGCCGTCTAAGCAGAGGACTCAGGATTTTAACCTCCAGCTTAGCTGTTAACTGTGTCAGATCCCTTATATTTTAAAATGTTCAAATCTGAATTTAGCTTGAAGGAAAAATTCAACACTGACCTTCACACACAGAGGCCAATTGAACATGGGGAGACGATCAACCAACTTCCAAGGAAAGAACATTTTTGTGTTTCTTAAAATGAAAACTACCTGGTTTCTTGGGGTGTGATGCTGGAGTAGGGTGCATCTTAGCGTCTCTGGAAAATCCATCTAAGTTTCCTTTTATGGCTTCCAAAGCGTCGTCTCTGTTCTTCTCTCCTGTCTGCAAGACAGCAAACCTGAGTTTAGTTCTTCCCTTGTCTGCCATGGTCTTCCATTCTCAAACAACACACAGAGGCCTGTCTCTGTTATCCCTTTCCCCTTTTTTGTTTTTGAGACAAGGTTTTGGAGTTCACTGTGTAGCCCAGACTGGCCTCAAACCCATGGCCATCCTCCTGCTTTTGACCCTCAAGTGCAAGAATACAGGAATGGCTTTAGTTCCAATATTCTCACTAGGTACTTCTGATAATTTTTCAAGTCAGAAAGATATCATTAAGTATATAAAATAAAGTCATAAAAAGACATTCTACAGAATATAAAAACTTTAAAAGGTTCATTCTCAAATACTAGTAAGACAGGGCTATGAGATACTAAATGTTCTGTGAGGAACCTGACAAATCCATTTCCTACCATCCCATTTATCATCAATGCTTCACAAGAAAAAGATTAGCAACATTGTCATGGTGGCTGAGAGAGAGAGAGAGAGAGAGAGAGAGAGAGAGAGAGAGAGAGAGAGAATGGCTAATATCTGTTTTCCCCAACAACAGCACATCTATCTGTATAGAAAAGGAAAACTCCTTCCCTTTAGGACTTAAGTAAACTATGATATAAAGAAATCTATTACAGCCTCAGCTTGGGCTGGTGCCTGAGTGAGAGGAGGAGGCATGTGCAGGGCATGCATGCATGCTGGTGTGGGGAGGGGGCGGCACGTATACATCACCTTGGGTTTCACGCTACTCAAAAGTCTGAGCTTTTGTTTTTGCTCCTCAAACTGACGTCTTTTCCTTTCTTCTTCTAAGAGTTTTTGTTGCTGTTCAAATCGTTTTCTAAAGGGAGAACAATCACATCAACATTCAGTTTCAAGTAGTAATAGTTACATTCAGGTTTTTACTATCAGCTTCAGCAATACCAACCTGCATTTCTAGAATTATAATCTTCACTCTTAATTACATGTACTTCTCTTATGACAATCTGTTTCTTCTGTACACTAGCTCTAAAATATTTTTAAATGAATCTACAGAATGATTCACTTAATTTACATGTATGCTTTTATTTCTTACCTAATTTGCAAGGCAAAGAAAGAATTTTTTTTTTTTTTTTTTTTTTTTTTTTTTTTTTTTTTTTTTTTTTTGTGGTGGTGGGTAGTGGTGGTGGAGTTGAGTATTAAACCCAGGGCCTATGCATGCCAGACAGCATCCTACAGTTGAGATAGTTCCACGTGTAAAGAGGGAAATCCACCTCTAGGTGGAGACATGCCCTTGTCTCCTCCCTTAAGGATTAACTCAATGGGGCGCCACAAGGACCTGGCTAGGAACCACCCCAGGAAGGCAGGTTCACCTTAGGAAAGAGCCCCTCAGTTGGTTATCTAACACCAAATGGCCAGCCCTGAAATTATATACAAACAAGTAAAAGTATATGGGCTGAGTAGGTTGTACTTAAGAGGCCACAGATTTGAGAGAGGGCAGAGGAGGGGTATATGGGAGGACTTGAAGGGAGGAGAGAAAGGGGAGGGGATATTTAATTTTAAAAGATTTTTCAAATTATCAATTAAAAAAGATAACATGCCTTTCCTTCCCAGAATTCCCTTCCCTGGTGCAGTCCCTGTGAGATGTCCACCCTTCTGAGACCTGACTCAGAAAAGGGAAATTGTTTCTTTTTCTTCTTTTCTGTTTTGTTTCTTCTGGATGCTGGCCAGAGCCTAAGTGTGCTCTTGAACTCCTACTGCTTTGGGCTTCCTCACCCTGTTCTAAGGTTCCCTATCCTGCCACGTGATGACCTCCACATCATCTTATCCTCTCCATCCTCCCCGCTCAGGCAGCTATGAGAGTTAGAGCTTGCCTGCCCTGCAGTTTTCCTCTCAAACTCTAATAAACTGTCTTTGTCCATAAGCTTCTGTCTGAATCTGTTCTTTGTCCTTGAAATTCCCTTTGTGTCCATTCTTAAATTGAATTATCAATGAGACTAATAACCCCAAGAAGGGACCCCGATTCTCAAGGTAGCTCTGTTAGGACTCCATAGATCTCCAGTATTGTTTCCTTCCTGCTTTTAATTCTTTAATCGGCGGCGAACATGAACCCCTTTCTCCACCCCTAGACTTCCAGCAGCAGAGGAAACAGTCTTGATGCACTGAGCAGTCACGAATACCAGGGAGGCAGATGAACATAAAAGAACACTTTGTTCTGCATATAAGAAAGTAAAATGCAGGCTGGAGGTAGCTCTGTGGTTCAGCACTTGCCTAGGAGCTAGTGCTGTACCATCAAACAGCAGCAGCACCACCACCACCAGCCAATTTAGGAAGCTGGGTGTACAAGCAAAAACCTATAATCCCAGTATTTGGGAGGCCTGGGCACAAAGACTGCAAATTCAAGACCACCCTGGGCCTTTGTTGTTACTCTGACTCCAGAAATCAAAACAACAAAAAAGACAAAAGCCAACTAAAAATGTAGGGAATCTCCTTGGGCAGGAAGGCAGTGTCTCCAGGAGCAAGAGCCGTGCTCTGAGGAGGGGGTGTGAGGGTGGGGCTGCCAGACAACCAAGTTTGTTGGTAACTTTGTGCTGACAAACCGCTTCATTTCAGGTCCTTCTTGGAACTGAAAGCATTTTATTCTGTGTTTTTGTTTTGTTTTGTCTGAGATACTCTTGCTATATTGCCCTCCTGGTAAATTCACACTTCTCCCACCTCAGCTTCCCAAGAGATTGGGCTTATAGGTAAGTGCCACACCACTCAGCTGGCTCTAAATTTCTTACTTTTAAAAGTATTTAAAGGGCCCTGGTCTCAAAATCAACAAACAACCGGTTTTTAAAGCATCCTAAAGACCATGTATCTCTTTCAGCTTCAAACTACGGAACATTTAATAATCTATCCAATAGCTGCAACTGTGTAACCCTGTTATCCCTGGATCCTGGGCGGCTCTTACTGTTGCTCTTCAGCAAACTGCTTCTGCATGTCTGGAGTGTACTGTGGGCCTGGAGGACGCATGCCCAGGAATGGTGGCTGCCCCAGGAAAGGCATGCCCGCTGCTGGCATTGGTCCCATCGGTATGCCTGCCTAGAAGAAACAACAGGCAACAGATTGAATAATATATATGAATGTTCTTTTTCATTTTTAAAAACCTTGCAAAATTATTTCATAGTATTTTTACTAGTAAGATACAAGATACATTCTAGTGGAAAATTAAGAAAAACATAGGCTGAGCTGAACAGTGGTGGTGCACGCCTTTAATCCCAGCACTCAGGGGACAGAGGCCAGCCTGGTCTACAGAGTGAGTTCCAGGGCAGCCAGGGCTGTTACACAGAGAAACCCTCTCTTGAACAACCCCTCCACGCACAAAAAAAATTAAGTAATAAAAATTTGGAAGTGATGAGAAGGTTCAGTGGTTATAAGCACTTGTTGCTCTTACAGAGGACTGGGGTTTGATTTTCAACACCCACATGGTCTCTTGAACCACCTATAACTCCAGTTCTAGGGGATTGAATGTATTCTTCTGACCTTGACTGGCTCCAGGTGCACACATGGTACATACATATAAAGGCAGGTAAAACATTCATAAACATAAAATAAAATAAATAAAATTTAACAAGATAAATAATTTGATATTCATATCAAGTTGTAATAACCTAAACTTTTACAAAAAAAGCATAGATTTAATCAATAGTAAATTACACACCAATACAATAATACACACTTAGCTGAAGAATCCAGAAATAAGAATCCCTCAGGACAATACCCATTCACAAACTCTAACATTAAACTTAGAGTAACAATAACAGCAATTTTCTCTGAATAGAAGTTTCTCCCGACAGCTTCCCTTCTGAACCGTGGATGCTCCTGAAGCCCACTGGAGACCACTGCTTCTACTATCTTGGAAGTGGGGAGCACCTGTCCCTTTAAAACATTTCCTCTTTTCTAAAAAACCTGAATAGTTTCCTGGTTTGGGTAACAAACTCCCCATTCACTACTGCACCTTGTTCACATGGTCCACCAACCTTTAACTTCCTCCTTTCTGTTTCTTTATTGAGACAGGGGTCTTGCTTTGTTGTCCAGGGTAGACTCAGGATGCTTAAACTGAGGATTTCTCCTCTCCCTCTTTCCCTCCCCTTCCACAGGCCAGACTTTAATTTTCAACTGAAGTCTTCAAATTCGTTTTTCGTCCATTCTACCCATAAAGCGTTGGTAAAGGCTTTTTTTTTTTTTTTGGTATTTCAAGACAGGGTTTCTCTGTGTAGCTTTGCACCTTTCCTGGATCTCGCTCTGTAGACCAGGCTGGCCTCGAACTCGCAGAGATCCGCCTGGCTCTGCCTCCCAAGTGCTGGGATTAAAGGCGTGCGCCACCACCGCCCGGCGTAGCGTTGGTAAAGTCAACAGTCCCATGGATGACTTATCCAATGCTGTGCCTTTCAAGTCTGATCTTTGACTTCCTCACCACAGCACCACAAACATACCCAACCCCCCAGTTCCATTTTCCCATTCTGTTGTCACATCATTAGTCCATCAGCAAAAACAAGCCTGCCTCCTTAAACTTTATTTTAAGCATCCCGACACTTGCTTCCACCTCCCACTCTTTCAGCTCATCTAAACCCATCCCTTTCTTCTTAGTAACCCCCAATTCTGTTAATTTCATCGCTTTCCTACTGCCCACCACCTTCATCAAGGCCTCTCTTCTCTCACTTTTCCTCCTCAGATTAGATTCCAAAGATCAACATTAAGATGGTCTTAATAAACTCTTTCTTTTATAAGTTACCTTCATCATGGTGTTTTATCACAGCAATAGAAAAGTAACTGAGACAGTCACCTGCATTTGTGAGTCTTTGAGTTCGAACTGCACTGTGGCATACACCTACAATTTCATTTACTTGGGAGTCCAGGGCAAAGGGGATCTCCTAAACCTAGATATAATAAAACTCCATAATGCTGGGCAGTGGTGGCACACAACTTTAATTCTAGCACTTGCGAGGCAGAGGCAGGCAGATCTCTGTGAGTTCAAGGCCAGCCTGGTCTACAGAGTAAGTTACAGGACAGCCAGGGATACATAGACACATACCCTGTCTTGAAAAAAAATAGATAGATAGATAGATAGATAGATAGATAGATAGATAGATAAAACTAAATTCAAGCTATTTCTAAACATAACATCAAGCTCTTAAAGCCATGGCTCTTGACATGCAGATGCCCAACAACAAACAAGAACTTTATAAACAATCAACTAAGAAGCAAGTACCTGCATTGCAATGGGTCCTTGGGACATTTGAGAGCTGTAATTCATTCCCATCATGCCTTGCATACTGGGCTGCATGACAGAGACCATAGGAAATCCTTGCTGCTGTACTGGCATCAGGCCTGCTGGAAGACACCAAGCTTTATTAAAGTCAACATGTTCTCAAGTTTATTTCCTTGAAACCATGACACCCAGAGGACTTGCTAATTGAAAAGCTGCATAGTACAATGGAAAATGCACAAGGTCCTGATGAGACAGGCTTGAATGAGAACTCCACCATCTATTCAGCTATGTGATCTTGGACAAACTATAGAATTTCATCTCTGGAGTCAGTGGCTCTCAATCTGTGGGTCATGACCCCTTCAGGGAATTGGAACTACCCTTTCACACAGGTTACCTAAGACCATCGGAAAACACAGATATTTACATTACGATTCATAACAGTAGCAAAACTACAGTTATGAAGTAGCAATGAAAATAATGTTATGGTTGGGTAACCACAACAGGAGGAACTGTGTTCAAGGGTCTGTAGTAAGTGAAAGTAGTAGCACTGGTTTGGCAGAACTTGAATGTGGATATGAAATGAGGGACTTGGCCTGAATACTCAGTGTTCACCATGGGTCCCAGTGATTCCTGCCCCCTGGTATTCATAAGCTTGCATTACTTCTTTCCATGTCGAACTTGTACAGCTAACAGGATTCCGTGGTGATGAGAACATGTAACTCCCCAGCCTAGTTCTTTTTGAGACAAGATCTGATATGACTGAAGGGCTAGCCTGATCCTCCTGCCTTCATCCCCCAAAGCTGTAACCACAGGTGAGTGCCACCACACTTTGGCTTCCTTCTTGCTTTTTTGGAGGACTTGCTCTAGGGGAAGCCACTGCTGCATCACAGGAACTCTGAAGCTGTCCTTTGGGGAGTCCTTGTGGAGATCTGGGGCCTCCTCCACAGAAGCAGCATGAGTCTGCCACCTTGAATGAGCCATCTTGAAGCTGATCTTTCCGCTCCATAAAACCTTCAGATGACTGCAGTTCTGCCTGACAGATTTACTACAGCTCACAAGATGCTCTGAGCCAGAACTACCCAGCGAAGCCGCTCTCAGATTCCTGACTCATAGGCACATTGCAAAATAACAAAATGCTTATTATTGTTTGTTTGTTTTTTTGTTTTTGTTTTTGAGACAGGGTCTCTCTGTGTAGTTTTGGTGCCTGTCCTGGATCTCACTTTGTAGACCAGGCTGGCCTCAAACTCACAGAGATCCACCTGCTTCTGCCTCCCGAGTGATAGGATTAAAGGCATGCGCCACCACCGCCCTGCTCAAATTGCTTATTTTGTAAGGTTTTGGGGTCATCTGTTATATAACAGTGGATAGCCAGGCGGTGGTGGCCCACACCTTTAATTCCAGCATTTGGGAGGCAGAGCCAGGCGGATCTCTGTGAGTTCGAGGCCAGCCTGGTCTACAGAGTGAGATCCAGGACAGGCACCAAAACTACACAGAGAAACCTTGTTTTGATAAACAAACAAACAAAAAACCAACCAAACAAACAAAACCCAGAAACTCCAATTAATATTATTTGGGCTGGAGAGATGGCTCAGAGGTTAAGAGCACTGGCTGCTCTTCTACAGGTCCTGAGTTCAATTCCCAGCAACCACATGGTGGCTCATAACCATCTATAATGAGATCTGGTGCTTCCTTCTGGCCTGCAGGGATACATACAGGCAGAACACTGTATACATAATAAATAAACAAATCTTTAAAAAAAAAAACAAAAAATAAAACAGTGGATAATAACACTTAAGATCATGAGGGGCTAGAGAGATGGCTCAGTGGTTAAGAGCACTGACTGCTCTTCCAAAGGACCTGGGTTCAATTCCCAGCATCCACATGGCATCTCACAACTGTCTGTAACTCCAGTTCCAGGGGACCCTCACACAGACATACAGGCAGGCAAAACACCAATGCACATAAAATAAAAAATAAATTAATAAAAAAAAGATCATGAACTCTGGAAGCCAAATGAATGGGCTACGTACTACTCATGGTACCTTGAGTATTTGCTCACTCCACTCTTGTCTGTTTGTCTGTTTGCATGTCTGTCTCTGGGACTCTCTCTCTCTCTCTAGAACTCACTGTAGAGCCAGGCTGGCCTCTAACTGTATGTCTGTGTGTCTGTCTCTGGGACTGTTTCTCCAGAACTCACTGTAGAGCCAGGCTGGCCTCTAACTTCTTGAGTGCTGGGATTGCAGCACTCAGAGTTTTTCTTAACTTTGTTCTAAAACTTCACTTCTCATTTGCAAAACCATTTAATGCTTATTATGTCAAAGAAATGCTATTCTTCTTCCCTTTCCTCACAAGAACACTGACACGAACAGTCATTGCTGTGTGACACATACATGACTCAAGTACAGGAAAGCCATGGGGAAAGTATTGTGCACACTAGTGTCTCCCAAACTTCCCCAGTGAAACATTCCCAAGAGCAGAGAAGAACAAATGCATAGTCCTCTGGGGTTGAGTAAATAGTAAATGTCTACATACATAAGGAACGTAAGTGAATAAAAACATGGCTTAGGCACAAATTACACTCTAACTTTGCATTTTACCACACCTTGCAATCTCATTGATTCTAGCAGCATGTCCAACCCGAGGGCTGCATGCACCTGATCTGAGGATAGTCACAAATGCAGCCCAATACAAAATCACTAGCTTACTTAACACCACAGAAACAATGTAAAAACCTGATTGTGTGGTTCTCTAGTGTGGACAATAAGGCAATGTTGCAGAAGCCTAGAAGCTTTGCTTCCGGGTTTATTTTTGACACAGAGTCTCACTGTATAGATTAGACTGGTCTCAAATTCACAAAGATCTGCATGTCTCTATCTTTGAGTGCTGGGATGAAGAGTATGTGCCATCATGCCCATCCCATTTTTCTTCTTTATTTAAAAACAAGCAATAACAACACAACAACAAAAATCAACCAAATATTCAACTTAAAGGACAGAAGCTGTCATAATGGAAAACACCTGTAATCCAGCACTGGGTAGGGTAGGGCAGGAGGATTACAAGTTAAGAGACCAGAATATATAGTCAGATGCTATTTCAAAAAATAAATGTATACTAAACAGCAAAGGAAAAGACCAGTAGACCGTATCTATCTTGTTTTATCACTTGCTTTCCACTTTTCCTGCCACCTACTTTCAGGAGCACATTTACATTTGCAGGCTAACAGCTAGCAGAGGTATGCTCCTCATTTAGTCATTTGTTCAGAGACTCGAGGGTCTACTCAATGGTAGGCATCATCCTAAGAACACAGCAATGAATAAAACCAGAGCTCCCCCCTATGGAGATCATGCTGTAATTGGAGACAACAAATGCTAAAAACAAAATGCTACAAGTCAGATCATGGTAAGAGCTGGGGCAAACCGGGCGGTGGTGGTGCCTTTAATCCCAGCTCTCGGGAGACAGAGCCAGGCGGATCTCTGTGAGTTCAAGGCCAGCCTGGGCTATAGAGTGAGTTCCAGGAAAGGCACAAAGCTACACAGAGAAACCCTGTCTCGAAAAACCAAAAAAAAAAAAAAAAAAAAAGAGCTGGGGCAAGAATTAAAGCTTAGTAATGGGAAGACAAGAGCCAGAAAACACAGTGGTTGATCTTCTGTGGCATGAGCACAAGGACCTGAAGGAAGGAAGGGAGCCAAGCATCACAGACAGCTGAAAAAAGGACTCTCAAAGGATACCAAAGGCAATGACTGAGCAGTATCCTTGATGACCAGAACAGGCCCAACACAGCCACAGTTTTCCCTCTTACCTTTAGGTCCTAACATTCACTTCAGTTATGAATGGGTGACTTAGGTATTGGTATAACATTTAAGGATAAAAGTATACAACGTGAAAATTACATTTTCTTTCCTTGTCTCTTGATCAAGTACACATGGTATTGTGGGCAATGTTGTTGTTGGTTTCTTGTGTATGTTTTTAGAAATGATCTGTGCTTCAAGTCTTCAAAGGATCAAAAGTCCACTCTAAAGTACTTTTAAAAACCCTCATGCCAGACAAGGCGGTACATGCCTGCGATCCCAGCAAGTGAGAAGTGGAGGCAGAAGGATCAGGAGTTCAAGGTCATCCTCAACTACATAGTGAGTTCCAGACCAGCCTAGGCCACATGAAATGCTGTCTCAAAAACAAGAGCTGGTGAGGTGGCTCAGTGGGTAAAGGTGCTTGCTGCCAAACCCGACAACCTAAGTTCGATAACCAGAACCTTCATGGTGGAGGAAGATAACCGACTCCCACAAGCTAGCCTCTTATCCTCACACCTGTACTCACTGTGGCTCTCAAACCCAGACACATGCTACATGAGATTTTTTTTAAATGACCAAAACAACAACAAAACACCCCTCCAAAACAATTCCAAATTTCAGGGAATGGATGGGATGGCTCAGTGGTTAAGAGCACTTGCTGCTCTTGACAGAGGACTTGGGTTCAATTCCGAGCACCCACATGGTGGCACACAACTGCCTGTAACTCCAGTTCCAGGGAATATGACTATTCTTCTGAGCTTCATGAGGTCCAACACACATGTAGGTATACAAACACACACACAATAAATGTTTTAAAAAATCCCAATTCTAGAATTAAAATCTATCAGGCAATCCTTGGCTTCTTTTTCTTGTTTGGTTTCTTTGGTCCGTATGTGGATTTTTACCTCAAAGAGTAAAAAAATGCAAAGAACGAACCACACATGACAATAAACCCAACTCTGTAGGGACAGAATACCTTAACCCAGTTGATGTAAATCTGGGATACCTGAGCAGAGCTCACTTAGGAAACACATACACATGTACACAATGAAAAGAATACAACTGACACTTGGAAAGTTGGCCTGCAACTCACCCTCTCCCACTGATGGAGACAAAGTCAGAGTGAGCTAATTCCCACTGCTCTGAGCGCCCTTTATCTTCCATCTCTCCCAGTGACCTACGAGCTTCTGTTTCCCCAGTGGGTCTACCATAGCCAACCAGCACTGGCTTTGTGAGAAGGGCCACTTTTCAAAAGCAGCTGGGGGCTGAGAGGGGTGGAGGGGAAGACGGTGGAGCTGAAGAAGGGAACAGAAAGAAGCAAGACAAGTATAGGTAAATTCTTCCCTCAATTTTCGTCTAGGGCAGAATGGGTCAAATTTTATCCCCAACTCTAGTTGCCTTTAAGGCATGGCTAGAATTGATAACCAGTGGGCTCCAGTTCTATAACCAAGAGATGGGGTGTACTAAATAGAGACATTTCCAGGGATAAAACTGAGACTCAAATCTTTTCATTTTTTATTGAGATAGGGTCTTGTTATAAAGTTCAGTCTGGCTCAAACTCACAACCCTGTCTCAGCCTCCCAAATGCTAGAATTATAGACTTGTGTTTCTTGAGACAGGGTCTCACTATGTAGCCCTGGCTGGCCTAGAACTCAATTTGCAGACTAGCCTCAAATTTAAGAGATTGGCTTACCTCTACTTCCCAAATCGTGGGATTAAAGGTGTATATTACCACTAGCTTGAGACTTAAAGACTTTTAAATCAGAATATCAGATCTCTTCCACGTGCATCATTATAATAAGACCGTGACATACAGGAAAAGCATGCACAAGATACTAAAGAGGTTTGTTTATTGATTCAACAAACAGCACGTGGACTCTACTATACATGCAGGCAGGGTGCTGGAGACACTGGGGAGCACAAGATAACAGCTCCTGCCTCTGGCACAAACAAGGTGGAAGAAGACCAAACAGGAAGACAAAAGACATTTGCTCTTAATATTCTTGCCCTGAAAAGTTTCCTTCATCTCCGAGGTTAGATAATAATCTACTGATATAATGGTCGAATAAGCTTGGGAAACATGAAGAGTGATCCTTTCACTCCCCAGATTAAACATATTTTTTTTTTGTTTTGTTTGTTTTTGTTTTTGAGACAGGGTTTCTGTGTAGCTTTGCGCCTTTCCTGGAACTCGCTTTGGAGACCAGGCTGGCCTCGAACTCACAGAGATCTGCCTGGCTCTGCCTCCCAAGTGCTGGGATTAAAGGTGTGCAGCAGCAGCAGCAGCAGCAGCAGCAGCAGCAGCAGCAGCAGCAGCACCACCACCACCACCACCACCACCACCACCACCACCACCTGGCAAATTAAACATTTTTTAAAAGAAATTTTAAGAGAAGGTGTCATATAGAGTTAAGACTATAGAATTATTTGACTTCATTGGGCAGCAATATAACTTATCTTCTACTTATCCATTTAATTTCTAAGTTCAGAAACAGAAAAACAGCCTCGGTTTTGGGGCTGAGGATGTGGCTTAGGGGCAGAGTGCTTGCCTAGAGTGTGCGAGACGCCGCGTTCCATCCCAGTACTGACAGAGAAATGAAAGCTCTCACATACCTTGAGGAGGTCTCATTCCCCCTGCAACAGGAAACATGAAGCTGGAACAAGAACACAAATACATCAGCATCTTCATCCGAGTAAGGTTTCCAACAAAGCCTGATTCTCACTGAATGAAAAACTCAGACAGAGCCTGGTGTCAGGTCAGGAGTGCAATGCCGACTTATATTTATACATTTTTACATGTGTGTTTTGCCTGCGTTTGCCTTTGCATTGCATGCGTGCCTGGTGTCCACAGAGGCCGGAAGAGGGTGGTGAATCCCCCAGAACTAGAGTTTCAAAAAGTTGTGAGCTGCCATGTGGGAGCTGGGAACTAAATCCAGGTCCTTTGCAAGAGCAGCTAATGTTCTTAACTGCTGAGCCATCTTTCTAGGCCCAGAATTATTAATATTAATAAAGACTAAATTTCCCTACGATAAAAGGTATCAGCTTGCTAATGTGGAGGGAACTTTGCGGGGGGGTGAGACAGAAAACAGAAGGCCCCGACACTATTCTTGGCTCTGTCACCTTGGACCTCCCTGGAGTCAAAGTTCTCCATCTATGAAATGGGAAGGCCGGATTCATGTACATTCAGTGAACATTTAATGGGCATCTACTATATGGACGGACTGAAACAGCTTGCACTCTTGAATACACAGGTGCAGACAAACAAATAATTACACAGCAAGGTAAGTGTGCTATTTTAAGCAAGGTCCAAGCACTAAGAGGTCAGAAGAGCAAGGTTAATTTTTAGGTTATACCTTGGGAGGATTTGCAGAGGTAGCTTTAAGCTTAAGGGAAAAAGAAGAGTTGTACAATATACAGTTTTGGCAAAAGTTCTGAGGTTAGAGATGCAGGACATCAATCAAGATGATCTGTGGGGGCTGGAGAGATGGCTCAGAGGTTAAGAGCACTGACTGCTCTTTCAGAGGACCCAGGTTCAATTCCGAGCACACACAAGGCAGCTAACAACTGTCTGTAACTCCAAGATCTGACAGCCTCACAGACATACATGCAGGTAAAACACCAATGCACATAAAATAAAAATAAATAAATTATTTAGAAAAAAAGATGATTTAAAAAGTCAGGCTGCCAGGGTGCAGCTCAGCTGCAGAACACTAGCACAGCCTGTGCAAAGGCTGGGGCTCAGTCCCCAGTAGAGGATGGAAGGACAGACAGACGGATCTTAAGCCTGGTGGTGCATACCTTTACTCCCAGCAGTTGAGAGGCAGGGAAGGTGGGTCTCTGTGAGTTCAAGGCAAGCCAAGGTTACACAGTGAGATCTCATCTCAAAAAAAATTTTTTTTAAAAAGGAAAGAAAGAAAGAAGATTATACAGTCTATTTATTCTTTAAACAGGATAGGGTCTCATGTGTCTCATGTTATAGTGTAGGCTAGCCTAGAACTATGTAGTCCAGGTTGGCCTTGAACTCACAACAATCCTCCTGCCTCCATTTCCTCAGAGCTAGAACTACAGGCATGAGTCACTACACCCAGCCATAGGTCTTTAAAATGTTTATTTTTTATTTTGAATATTCTATGTCAGAAGCTGGTATGTATATACAATATACGTGTACATATTACATATGTATGTGTATATTTATATCACAAAGTATTACTATTTGAATACTTTCAAGTACAAAGCTCAGTGATAATGAGGACATTCACAGTGTTGAAACCATTATCACCACTCACTATATATGCATGCCCAGAACTTTTCCTTCAGCACAAACAAAAACTCTGGTACCATTAACGATGAACCACCATACCCCAGCCCCGCTATTCTACTTTTTGTCGTTTATGAATCTGTCTGTTCCAAGACTAAATATTAAGTAGAACCGGATAGTATCTGAATTATTTCCCCTAGGCAAACTTGTTTCAGGTTCATCCACACTATAACATGCATTAACATCTCAGTCCCTTCCACAGCTTTGATCCAACTCAACGTGCACAGCATGCTGCTTATCCTCCTATCCACACGGGCACTTGGGTTCCTTCTGCCTTTTGGCTGATGTGAACAACAGTGCCATGAACACTGCTGGGTGAGTGCCCGAGTCCTCCTTTGGTTCTTTGTGATATGTACCATGAGTGAAACTGCTAGGTCATACGATAATTCTATGTGCCCTTGAGAAACTGCCAAACTGTTTTCCATGATGGCTGCACCGGTCCACATTCCTACCAGCAATGCACAGGACTGTTTTCACATCCCACACAACACCCCTCTCCTTTCTCCCTCTCCTTCCCTCTCTCTCCCCCTCCCTCTCTCCCCCCTCCCCCCTCTCTCTCTGTAGTATATAGGTCTCTTGCCTGCATGTATGTCTGTACTACATGCATACCTAGTACCTGCAAAGGCAAGAGGAGGGAGTTTGATTCTCTGAAAAACCAGAGTTACAGATGGTTGTGAGCTACCATGTGGGCCTGGGAATCAAACCTGGGACCTTTGGAAGTGCTGCCGGTGCTCTTAACCACAGAGCCACCTGTCAGTCCCATACATACATACACACATACAGATATACATATATAGACACACACATATTATGTAAAGACAGCTACTCGAAAGGGCATGAAGTGGTATGCCACTGTGGTTTGGATGTGACATCTCTGCCATCAGACATTTTGAGAGGAAGAACAACATGTCACAAAGTGTACTTTGGGAGGTTACTTTAATGACAACATAGGGAAAGACTTGAAGTAAAAAGAACTGGACAAGAAACTACCTCAAGGTTCCTAATGAGTGATTTAAAGAGTGATAAAAAAGGCAGGAGGGATGGAAAAGTGGGCAAAAGCTAGGAAGAAGGAAGACTCAAGAGAAGCTGGTAGATGCCAGGGTGAGGACCAGCAGTAGGAAAGCAGAGAATGCCGAGGCGGTGCTGAGCTACGACAACTGCAGGGATATGAGAGCCTAGAGTACATACAGGCCTGGGGAGTAAGACGCTGGGGAAGAGACCGCGAGGAGCAACCCATTGAGCAATTAGAAACCTTCTCAAGCTGGATGTAGGGGCGCACGCCTTTAGTCCTAGCACTCAGGAGGCAGAGGCAGGTGGATCTCTCTGAGATCCAAGAACTCTGTGAGATCTTGAGGCCAGCCTGGTCTCCAGAGTGAGTTCCAGGACAGCCAGGGCTACACAGAAAACCCTGTCTCAGAGAAAGACCTGGAAAAATCCAGTGATCCAGATAAATCTTTTAAATAAAGATTTAAAAAAAAAAGCACAGAATGCAGAACACAAGCAAGGAAGTGGGCATGTGCAGTGAGACCACACCATGGGCAACCCTAGAGTCTTACACTGGAAACCGAGCAGAGAGTGGTCACTGAGAGGCAAGGGAGCAGCTCAGAACTAAGGACGAAGTTCATGACAGCAGCCCCAGTGTCCACTGCTGCAGAGAAGCTCGTCCTGATGAAGACTGAGAAGTCAGTCACTGCCTTGAGAAGGACGGTCTTCCGGTAAGAGGTGCACCGGCGGGAGAACGGTCCGGGGGATACACACGGCATCCTTACTGCCTGGAAAACAAGGTTTCTGAAGGACAGGGGCTAACCAGCAAGCAGGATCTGCTTTGAGGAACTAGTCTATTCTCCGAGGCTGAGAAGAGGACAAGTCAAGAAAGGCTTTTCTTTTCTTTTTTTAATTAAAAGACATTACTTTATGTGTAGGGGTGCACATAAGAGTTTTTTTTGGCTGCATGCATATCTACACACCACAAGCAAGCAATGCCCACAAAGGCCAGAAGAGGGCGTCAGATCCTGTACACTCCCTTATGACTGCTTACAAGCCAACACGTGGGTGCCGGGAATCAAACCTGAGTCTTCGGCAAGAGCAGCCAGTGCTCTTAGCCACTGAGCCAACTCTCCAGATCAAGAAAGGAAAACTCTCAACCAGGACAGTCTCTCAATTTCAGAGTCAAAGACTTGAGAGTTCCTGTGTAGCTTAGTGAGCACCAGGAACTCTCTGTCAAATTCAGGAGCTCTTGCATTTTTAAAATTTACTACACTGGTGCTCCTACCTCCAGGAAAAAGTCTGAAACTCAACTTTAGAGTCCATGGTTTAAAGCAGTTTAGTGTTTTGTTTTATTTCCTTTTAACTGCAAGGTGGATTAGCATTCTAGTTGGACATCCATTTGGCTGTATGTTACTTATTTATGGCTTTTGTAGAGGGGCTGAGGCCACTGAGAATCTTGTTGCTGACAAGCAGGCCCCAAGAGTAAGCAAGCCCTCTTTCTTAATGGCATACAAGAGGCAATAATAGCTGAGCTGTGTGTGAACTGGTTTATGTCTGTCCATTTGTTAAGATGGAACTCTAGGCTCAAGCGATCCTCCTGCCTCATCTCAGGTTGTCATCTGTTTCAGAAAGCATCACTCACTCACCAAGATGGATAGACTCAGTAGAAGGAACGGAGGTAAGTGGTCACCCGTCAACTTTGCCAAACCAGCTGTAAAAATTCAAATAACCAGTATGGCGGAGCAGCTCAGTAAAAACTTGGAGTGGGGCTGGAAAGATGGCTCAGTGGTTAAGAGCACTGGTTGCTCTTCCAGAGATCCTGAGTTCAATTCCCAGCAACCACATGGTGGTGGCTCAGAACCATCTACAATGAGATCTGATGACCTCTTCTGTCATGAAGATGTACAGGAAGACAGAACACTCACACACATAAATAAACCAATCTTAAAAACAAAAACTTGGAGTAAGTTGTATTCTTTTATCCAGTTTCAGTCCCCTTATCACCCTTCCTGTCACAGAACCCAGCGTTTGTCAAGGTCCCAACTAAGGCAACATCAGAGACAAGACAGAAGATGTATCACCAGGTGGGAGAGATGGTTAGTGAGCTGCTCTTGTGCAGGATGTGGGTTCAGTTCCCAGCATCCACGTGGTGGTTTGAAGTCATCTGTAGCTACATTTCCAGGGGATCTGTCACCCTCTTCTGACCTTTGAAGGCACCAGGTATGTGTGTGGTGCACACATGTAGGCAAGAACCCATACACATTAATAAATCTTTAAAAAATGATTTTAAAAGAATACCTATCATAAATAAATAAAAGCTACTTGAAAAATTAGACACACATAACAATGTAACTGTATTGATGACTTCTTCTAGTAAAAATTTAACAATCTAAAGTTGCTTAGTGACCCCAGTATTTTTATGAATGAAATATTTAGATAACTAGAATAACATTTTTTTCTTTTCATGTGTTTCTGCGTGTGGATACCTGAGGAGGCCAGAAGAGGGCATCAGGTCCATGGAGCTGGAGTTACAGGCAGTTACGAGCCTCCTTCCCCATGTGAGAGCTGGGAATAGGACTCGGACTTCTGGAGGAGCAGCAAGTGCCATAACATAGCCATCTCTCCAGCCCCTAACATTCTTTCTTTGTTACATTTATTTATTGTGTGTGTGGGGACGGGTGGGGAGGTGTTCATGTGGACGTCAGAGGACAACTTGGGGGAGTCAGTTCTCGATCCTTGTACCATGTGAATCCCTGGGATTGAACTGAGGTCATGAGGCTTGGGACTTGCTGCCACCCAGCCAGGCCCTGACAACTAATTCTAGGACTGGCTGGACAAGCAGCTAAGTAAGATGCTGATAAGAGAGTAAAGCTTGCCAGGCGGTGGTGGTGGTGGTGGTGGTGGTGGTGGTGGTGGTGGTGGTGGTGCACACCTTTAATCCCAGCACTTGGGAGGCAGAGGCTGGTGGATCTTTGTGAGTTCAAGGCCAGCCTGGTCTACAGAGCGAGATCCAGGAAAGGCACAAAGCTACACAGAGAAATCCTGTCTCAAAAAAAAAAAAAAAAAAAGACAGCAAAGCTGGAGGGAAGGACAAGGATGGTATGGGGTATGGGGTATGAATGACAGCAATGCTTCCAAGAATTTGACTTGAAGGGACAAATGCTAACTGAGCTGCCAAGCCTTTGACCTGGAGCTCTTGCTTGTCACAAGCCTTTGCTACTAACCTACATTTGCTACCAGCTTTCGTGTCTCAGGCCTGGCCTCCTAAATACAGTCTTCTCAGCCTCAGGCTCTGGTTTCTAATATGTCGAATACAGCACTGGTGAGAGGCATCTTCCTAATGGGCTATTCAGTAAAGATCCTGTCAGAAGATGCACACCTGGGCTTAAAAGGGTGCGATTCCTCTGGCATCCAGCGTTTACCTTAGTTCACCCTCATGGCCTTCTCTGACTGGGCATACCTTTCCTTTCCTTTTTATCTCATCAAACTCTTCTTTGCATCCAATAGCAGCCTATCTGGCACAGCAGATGTGTTTGTTGCTCCCATAAGGCTTGCTACCCCCACCCCCACATGACAATCTCAACTCCTTCTTCCCCACCCCATCACACTTGGTGCAGCCGAAAATCAACTTCACTATTGTCCATTTTGGTGGGATCCACAAATATTTACATTAAAAAATATTCTAGCCGGGCAGTGGTGGCGCACGCCTTTAATCCCAGCACTTGGGAGGCAGGGGCAGGTGGATCTCTGTGAGTTCAAGGCCAGCCTGGTCTACAGAGTGAGTTCCAGGAAAGGCACAAAGCTACACAGAGAAACCCTGTCTTGAAAAACAAAACAAAACAAAACAAACAAAAAAATTCTAGAAACTGCAGAAGATGGAGAGACAAAGCACTCACAGAGCTTATAAGAGCGCAGGGAGACAGAGAGTGCTAAGGTTTTTTTTGTGCACACTCCAAGCACTGGGACATGGCTCGAGTCTTTTGAACCCATTAGAGCATCAAGAATAATAACGCTCATCTGTGTGTGGTGTCGCCCACAATCCCAGCACTAGTGAAATGGAGGCAGACAGATCACAAGTTTGAGGCTACCCTGGGCTATATGTTGAGTTCAAGATCAGCCTGAGCTAAATTAATAAGACATTGTCTCAAAGAACATTTTCAAAACAGTACTTTACACATACAGGCATTTAATGACCACATGCAGGGTCACTAAAGATTTTTTTCAACTCTGCGGCTTTACTTGGTTAAAGGCAAATTTGGTCATTTGTAGTCTCAACTATTTACTCTAGGATAGTCAATTCAGTGTATTGGTCAAGAGCTTCTGTTTGCATATGGCTGCCTTTGACTGGCCTTTAGAAAACTAAGTAGCTTAAAGAAAGTACTCAAGACGTAGTATGTAAGGCAGAAGAAAGGCTACAAAGTCAGCTGTAGTTTGCAATTTTTTTCCACTGAAGGCTTAGAGAGAGCGTGCTGGTTTTTGTTTTTCTTCAAGCATACTATACTACTATGTTAGTTTTCTTATCAGATAACTTTAGCCCTCAGTATTGCTTTCCCAAAACCAAAATATTCCCAACTGAATATACAGTTTTTCAGCCTAAGAAAGTATCTAATAAACATAACAACACAAGCCTTTCAAAGGACCATTGTAACCACTTTTCTGTCCTCTATATACTTGGTACCTGTTGGAGTACACACACGTTTGCTGTCCTTGTTCTTTTCCTAAGACAGGATCTCAGGATGCCCAGGCTGACCTCAAATTCTCCAGATAGCTGAGGATGTCTCTGGACTCCTGATCCTCTTGCCTGCATCTCCTTACAGCTGGTATTACAGGCGTGCATCAGCACACTTGGTTGGACCAGTGACGTTAAAATACTATAAACCAAACTGAGGGATGCACTTAACTAACTGAGGGATGCACTTAACTTCCTGTACCTGTGGTTCTTCCTTTTTAAAAAAGAAAGAAAGAAAGAAAACATTTGTGCCTAAAATATAAACTTCTTTTAAAATTCTTATAACTGGTCCCATTATTAATCATACATTTGATTAGACTAATGCCATTTAGGAACATTTTAGGAATTGTCATATGTATATATTTATATTCTGCAGGCAAAAATGATTTATAATGACCACTAATAAAAAACCCTAATGAAACAGTAACAAAAACAAAGGAGGAACCAAAACATTTTAAATTAAAGTCAAAGAGGAAATGAAAAACCCAGTCACACACAGTTGGTTTATTCAAGTGACTGCTTTTTTCCTAGTGCGCATGTGTGTGTATATATATATATCACATATATGCACCTGTAAGAGGTGGTAACTTTAAAATCCTTTACACATTTAGAGTGTAAGTGATTCTAAAATTAAACTACACGTGAAAAAAAACCCCAAACACTTCACTTTCCAAAGATAACTTAGGATATTTAAAAATGAAAAGCTAATTTTACCTCAGAATGTGTGTGCTGTATATGTTAGCTAATTAAACAAACTCAGACCGAGTCATGATAGAAATGGGGTGCAGACTTTCTGGAAACAAACATTTCGTTAAATGGTAATGAACTTAAGTTACAAACGCCCCTTTACCATTCTGGATACAGGAAGCACAGGCTAATAATTATCTGAAATATAACAAAGGGCAGATTTTTTTTTTAAGAGCTCAATAAAGTCTGGAAGCTTTTGTTGTAACAAGAGCATAACTGCTTTTGTTCAGTGAATTCTTTGTTTCAAAATGTCTTTTTAAAAAGGAGACAGACAAGTGTTGAGTTAATCTACAAGACAAGCTCTATCTCAAGACAATTACTAATTCGAAGATCTTCAGATTTTCCTATTTGTACGTGAAGAAAAGAAAAAGGACAGGACAGGACGCTCTATA
>CABHPR010153135.1:0-10690 GCA_902168415.1 Peromyscus melanophrys
TCTGTTACCATTCTCCATTTACCATATTTCTTTTTAATAACAAATACAGGAGAATTCCAAGGGCTGGTTGATTTTTCAATATGCTGAGCATTTAACTGTTCTTCTACCAGCTCTTCTAAAGCCTGGAGTTTCTCTGTTGTTAAAGACCATTGCTGAACCCATACAGGCTTGTCTGTTTACCATTTTAAAGGTAGAGCTGTTGTTGTCTTTGGAAGATCATCAGTTGTTGTGTCCTGTTCTTGTATAATATGGATGGCTGGTGACCACTCATTAGAATAATATCTTCTAATATTTCTCTCAGAAACATGTGCTAGTTTATGATTTGTTTCTGAGGTTGGAGGGATGTTAATCTGAGTATTCCATTGTTGCAACAGGTCTAAACCCCACCGGTTCATAGCAATGTTAGCCACATATGGTTTTAATTTTCCTCTCTGTCCTTCTGGACCTATACATTCGAGCCATCTTGCACTCTGTTTCACTTGAGATAATGTTCCAATCCCTAATAGTTGAACATTTACCTCCTGAAGAGGCCAAGTTGGATACCAAAATTCTGGTGCAATTATGGTAACGTCCACACCTGTGTCTACCAGACCAGACAACAAAACACCATTTATTCTTATTGTTAATTTTGGTCTTTGTTCATTTATAGAAGTTTGCCAAAAATTTTTCTTTATGTTTTCTCCTGAATTTTCTATTCTGTTTCTTCATCCTGACCAGCATGATTTATTCTGATAGACATTTGGTTATTTAATTGCTCTGAGTAGGGGTTTCCTCTACGACTGCAGGAAAGGTCTGAACTGGATTCACTGTGGGGGCCTGCATGAGGCCCCTCTGGGAGTTTCCTGAAGACTGAGGCAAAGTATAACCTTACCTGTCCCTTGTTGATCTACATTCGTTGGTCCAGTGTTTTCCCTTACCACACCTTCTGCATACTCCAGAAGGAATGGGCATTCTGCTGCCATTGTTCCTTGAAGAAACATTGTTTCTAGGGATGACCTGTTTACAGTCCCTTTTCAAATGTCCTTGCTTTAAACATTCCTCAAACCTCTTGAAATTGCTTCTGCTACCCACATATCATATTGGTCATGAGCCTCAACATTAACCGTGTGTTTAATCCAATCTTCCAAGGGTGTAGATCTTGCCTTTAATGGCTTGATTATTCTCTTGCATGCTGCATTTGCGTTCTCAAAAGTGAAAGATTCAATTATTATCTGACTAGCTTCTGAATTCAGGACCATTCTCTTTACTGCTGAAGCCAGTCTTTGTAGGAAATCTGTGAAAGATTCTTTTGGGGCCTGTATAACCTGTGTAAATGACTCAGTTTTCTTTCCTGGTTCCTCAACTCTGTCCCATGCATTCAAGGCTGCCAATCAACATAGAATTAAGGTTTGGATATCATATAAACATTGTGCTTGTACTGCAGCATATTGGCCTTCTCCAAAAAGCTGATCCTGGAAGACTTGTATTCCTTTATACCTCCATTGTTTTTCTATGTTTTTAGCCTCTTCTTTGAACCACATTTGCTGCTGGAGCTGTTGTCCGGGTTCCAGAACAGCATGTGCCAGCTCCTGCCAGTCCTGTGGTATAATCCTATTATAAGTTGACCAGGTGTTTAACATTTGCTTTACATATGGGGAATTCATGCCATAAGATACTATTGCCTCCTTAAACCTTCGTAAATCTAACATTTCCGTTGGAGTCCAAATATTTTGTGTATTCACTTGATCAGGTAGCTGCTGTATGGTTACCGGATAAATTAAGGGTGATTGTGTGAAAACAAGATTTCTTTCTGTAACCTTATGATCCAATCTTGAAACAACTTCACTGTTAATTTCTTCTGTCTGAATCTGAATTTCTCTATAATTCATTTTAACAGGTTTAACAAGTTTTTCTAAAACTTTTATCCTGGCACTAAAATTGACTATCTTTTTAAATAGTAATATAAGGATAAGAAAAGTAATAAAGTGCATAATTTGATCAACATTAATCTTCTCATATAGTTGTTCCATTGTGAGACTGCCTAAAATTTCAAACAAAGCCCAATTTTCTTCCAATGTACACATAAAACCCATTTTTTTTAATGTGGAAAAAATTTTCTCTTTTAAATAGTTTCCTTTAAAATATCTGATATCTTAATTGACTTACCATGTCTGCGTAGAACAACAGAAATCCGAGGGAATTTCAAAACAGTTATGTAGTGTCCAAGGTGTGAATCCTGAGGGGGGGGTTGCTGTGGAGGTTAATAAAGACAGATAGATACCAGGCTTTTCATGAACCTGAACCTACAGCACCTACAACTGATGGACATTGGAGGCTGGTGGTGGAAAGGGAAGTAGCAATTGGGGCAGGTCAATTTAGTTCCCTCATGGCCATTCAGAATGAAAACTCACTCTTTCTCATGAACCATTGGTTAAGACTGACCTATGTGGAAAAAAGCAGATGGTTTACTCACCAATGTCACTTTGGCAAAACAATCATCTCGCCAATTGAGGTTCTTAATCCTCAAACCATAGTCTCCCAAATTCTAGAAGGTTGACTTGGAATTTTTACAAGCTCATTTACATCTTTATGTGCAATAATGAACTTCAGCCACTTGATGGCCACATTTCAAAGTCCTTGATCTTACTTCCCCAAGTCAAATGGACAGTTTTCTACATAGTCCATCTATCACCTCTGGGACTAAATAAATAGATAGGTTTCTTTTATTAATTAGTAAGGTTTCCATAAGTTACATCTGATATACAAGAGGTCTTCACTAAACATTATTTAGCAGATGACAAAGCTAAAGGATATTGATGAAAACATACTTTCCAAATATTCAGAATAAGTGTAGCTTCATTCTATTTCATACCATTAAAATTCAGATATCCACCATTCTACACCATCTAAGAAATATTCCAACAATTCACTGCTGAGCTAAGTAACAGGAATGACTAGGCTCGCAATGTTCTATCATCATGGCATTATCTATAGTGAAAAAGGGACAGCCACAAGAACCCAAAGCAAAGTCACATTGGATATTACTGGTGAAAGAGTATCCTAGAAACAACCCTAGGGTCACCAACAGAGCCACCCTTAAAATGGAAATGGGCACAAGGCTTTATATCCAAATGGTCTTCAGTGACAAGAGCATTTGGAACAGGATATTGGTCAGGTATGATTAACTATGCAGTTTATGGAGCTTTCTGCTTTGGTTCCCTGCTCATCAAGTACATTTTCTGATCACAATGTGAGTCTACAGACAAGCTTGCCTTCAGGGAAAGAACACTTCCTTCCTGCATTTGAAAGTACGTTTAACCTTCTGTCAGCAATCTCTCACTGAAAATATACTGCCTTCCCACTCAGTCTTCTGCAGAGAGAAAATGTTTGAACAGATGCATCTTCTTTTGATAATAATTTCATCTCATAAATCAATTTTATAAGTCAGTCTAATGAGCTCAGATCTTTTATGGTGAGCCAAGAAAATCTGAGACAATAGTCCCGAGAGTCATCCACCAAGGTGTTCATTTGGCATGGCCCACTTTTTTGAGGAATACAACCTGACAGTCTTATCTGCTGGTGCTACCACCATTAGTATCAGATGTAAACATGTACACTTTCTACAGAGAATCTGTGTTAGTCAGGGCTGAGTTCAAGCACTGACCAAACCCAAGTTCAACTGGGAGAGGAGAAGAGCATGTTTGAAAGAAAACTAATGCAGTGCAATGAATGTCAAAGGTGCAGGCAGTTCAATATTCACTCTCAAATTGTGTCATGTTATATACATCGATATGCTGATAATAGCACATATGTTACCATGAAGTAATATTGATAGTACTTAACTACTTTATATCTCTGTGGTAATATAGCCTACATTTTCACTGAATGCTTTGATTATGTTTTTGTAAGAGAATACCTTTGTAATATTACTTTTTTTTTTTTTTTTGGTTTTTTGAGATAGGGTTTCTCTGTGTAGTTTTGGTGCCTGTCCTGGATCTCGCTCTGTAGACCAACCAGGCTGGCCTCAAACTTACAGAGATCTGCCTGGCTCTGCCTCCCAAGTACTGCGATTAAAGGCTTGTGCCACCACTGCCTGGCTCACAATATTACTTTTTGGAGAGAAAATTACACATATATTTTAGCCCTTCTACAAATATGATTTCATTATTGATAATTTAGAAAAACCTCCTTGCTGCTGTTTTCTTTTCTAATGTCTTCAGAGCTATCCATTTCCCTCTAAGCACTGCTTTGGCTGTACCTACAAATTATATTTTCATTCTCATTTTATGGATGATTTTTAACTTCTAAAAATTTAAAAACTGTATTTGTTTATTAAATGTTTTATATATATACATACATGAGTGTATATTCATACATGTATGATATGCATGTTCAGGAGTATGTGTCAGTGTATGTGTGGAAGCTGGAGAAGACATCAGGTGTCCTTCTCTATCACTTCCTGTCTTGTTCCTTTAAGGCAGGGTTTCTCACTAAAACTGAAACTCAAGTTTCTGGGTTAGGCTTGCAGCTAGCAAGTTGTGGCATGAGTACTGTGGCATGGGGACACACACACACACACACAAATAAAAATAAAAGTTACAGAAAGAAAAGTGCTAATATGGCAATCCTGGGACTGTGACCATTTCAAGGACCTGCTTCGAAGGTCAGCCCTTTGCTAGTCTCTGAAGGTCATTTCTCATTCTGGATGAATGGCGGTGCTCCAGTGTGCCTGGAACTCTTGGTGACAGCAACATGGCTTCTGCTGAGTCCCTGCTCTCTTCTGGCAGTCAATACTAGGAAGATAGAGTCTATATTCTCTGTCCGTAGTAAAGGCCTGTTCACTGAGTGCTTTTGACCCTCAACCAGTGGCTACTGCCTTTTCATTACAAAAGATTTTCTCTAATCATCCAGAGTAATTCTTGTGATCTCATTTAGAGATCTCAAAACAATATCTGCTAACTGTGTTACATATTTTTCTATTTTACATATTATCTCTAAAACTACTTATCAGTGGTAAGTGGCATTGCCCTGTGTCCATAGCAAATAAATTTGAGTTCTTTTTTGCCTGGGAAGACTTACTTAGGATAAATATTGAATTTCTGTTAAGGTTTTGAAACAATAGAATTCCTCCATTTCATTTGAGGACTCAGGCAAGGAAAAGTTCCACATGGTTTCTGGGTTATTCTAGAGAAATTGTGTAGGGAGTTGAACATGGAGACGATGTAAATGTGAGAACAAAATTCTATTTATTGAAATTCTCGCCTAGGCTGAATACTAGGACACACTTATCTCATGGCCTGGGCCTATTCATTTTGACACAAGGTTGAACAGACTCCTGGAGCAGTGCTCAGACCTATAGCTGCAATTATAAAGCAGGAAGATGCTGTGGCTGGGTCCCAGGCTCCAGAGTTAGAAAAGATACATGACTAAAAAAGAAAAGCAAGGACAAAATTACTCATAAACCTATCTACCATCAAGTTCAGTATGTGTGCAGAGAGGGTCCAAATATAGATGCCCACAAGACAAACAGAAGAGATAAGCAGAAGAGGTAGATGTCAAATGGTGAAAATACAAGTCTGGGAAGACAGCAAGCATGAGGACCTGAGTTCAGATCCCCAGGACCCATGTAAAAATGAGCATGGCAGCATGCATCTGGAACCTTAGCGTTAGGGGAAGGAGAAAGGAGGATCCCTGGGACTTACTGCTCAGCAAAGCAAGCAAATTGGTAAGCTCTGGGCACTTGAAAAGATAAGGTAGAGAGCAATATTAGAGCAAGAAAGACACTTCTTGTCAGCCTGTGACCTCCACATGTGTACCCATGTGCACACACATACACACACACACACACACACACACACACACACACACACACACACACGGGAAAGAATGTCGGGAAGAGGGCAAGAGAGAAATTATACAACCCAGAATATCTTCCCTAAATATCTAAATGTTGCAATTAAAGCTTGCAACAGCTTCAATAATACAGTAGATAGACAGCAGTTCCAGTTGAAAGGTGGATCCAGGGACAAATGGTAGGATGTGTTTATCTGTTCTCATCCCTCAACTTGGGCAGCATCAGCTCAGGCAGTGATGCTGTTCATGCTTAAAACAGTTTCTGTATAGGAACCCTAGCTGTCACTCTGGATTCAGTGTCTTATCTTATGGGAATAATCACACACAGTGTTAAACCAAAAGACTAAGGGGGCTGTGTTATTTCCCCTTCCTGCGAACACAAAGTATGAGCTAGTTGCTATGCCTAAAACCAAAACACTATTATTAACTTGTTCTCTCCACTGAAAGGAGGAAATGATGTGAGATGGATGTGACTCAAGAGGGAGCTGAATGGAAGACAGCAGGAGGTCAAACCAGAGGAACTGATGTGGGCTTGAGCTGAAAAGCCAGGAGCACTGTGATTTTTATGTTCTAGTACTTTTCTGAGTCAAAGGATTAAAGCTGGCACAGAGTGTAAACATGTCCATCCCCAACATCTCCCAGTTTGCATCTGTGTAGAGGTTAATGAGTAGTCTCTCCTGTACCATTGTGTCTGGGTTCACTACATGGTCACCCTGTGACATAGAAGGGAAAGGGACCAGTAACTGCAATGTGTGGAGTAGGGAGATGCTGGCTCCTGGATCTGTACAGGAGGAATATGAATCCATATCTCTCAGTAACAGAGCCTCACATCCTGGTCCAGAGGTATGGGGGAGAGATGTTGACATCACACCTTGACCTGCTACTTCTGTTAATCATCCTTAGCTTACAGAGCCCCACTGGGACTGTGTTGGATTCCAAAATTTTCTTCAAGAGCAAACAAATCCCTCACCCTTGAATACCATTTATTGCTAATGTTTTATCTAAAGACCAAAGTAGAGGGAAATCGCAAGACTTATAAGAGAAACGAAAGCAATTTCAAATCTAGTCTTTTCCAGCTTGGCAGTAATTTGCTGGAGCCCTGGATGGATAAGAAAATTTAGGACTGAGGATGTAGCTCAGTGGTCAGGTGTTTAACTACTATATGGAAGGCTCTGGACTCCAGTCCCAGAACCACAAAAAAGAAAGGAAAAAACATGTAAGACAATCAAAACCATCAACCTGAACAAAAGCCCAGCTCATCCAGCCCCAAGAGATTGTATGAAAAAAGGAAAAGGTCGGGGGAGAGTTGGCAATAGAGAGGACATAGTCTCTACTTAACATCTGAGAGTTTGGAAGGAAATCACTTCATAGACTACCACACAGAGACCTAGGAGGAACTGGGTCAGAGGTGACTTGGGGGTTTGACAGGAGCAGGACTTGTCCACGTGTGGTCACCAGGTAAGTATCACTCAGGCACTTGGTAAAAGTCAGCCTCTAGAGCCCCACCCCAGACCCAGTGGATCAGAAACTTGAAGTAGGAATCAGTACTTTGTTTTCGTGAGTATTCTAGGCCATGATGCTGAACAAACACAGATGAAGAGGAAAAGTTCTGTATTGCATTGGCAAATTTTCATCCATTTCTGCATACCTTCAAAGAATGGGACACACGTGGCAGCTGAGTGGAGAGCTGTGGAGACTGTCGCAAATTCTACTCTGTTAAAATGTGAGGCAGAGGGGCCGGGGAGATGGCTCAGTCAGTAGAGTGCTTGCCTTGCAAGAATAAGGACTTGAACTTGATCCACAGCACCCACATAAAAAGCCAGGCACTGAGACATAGTCTTGTAATCCCAGCTCTATGAGGGACAGAGTGGTGTCCCTGGGACGCATTTGCCAGCTAGTCTGGCCGATGAGCTTCAAGATAATGAGAGACCTTGTATCAAAGATGATGGATGGTGTTCCTGGGGACAACATGCAAAGTTTTACTCTACTTCCTTATGCACTACACACATGTGCACGCTCACCAACAGAAATGTGCTGGTACAGGAACATGTGCACACACACCAACACATACACGCACTAAGGAAGTAATAAAGCAGAAAACCTCAGTGGCAGGCCTGATATAGGTAGCAGGGTAAGATTTCAGAGGCTTCTGCAGTACCAGAGACATTAATGATGAGCTAATACAAGGCATGCCTGCAGGTCAAGGCAAGAGACACTAGGCCAGGAACACAGCTGAGGTGGACTCTACAGTAGATAAAATCAGGACACATAGGAAGGCTAGTGATGCATACTTTTAGGGAGCTGACTAGCACAGGCAGTGTCCAGGGGATATTAGATACCAGTGTCTGGGGACCTCTGTCATCCTCCACCATTATCCATACACCATCCCTGAGACATCCAGATAACATCAAGGATACAATCCAGAAGAAGGAAAAGAGATAAAAAAGACTACAAATATTACCTGATAATCTCAGAAGTTTATCTAAAAAGACTTCTCCTGGTGTTGGATTAAGTTGAGTGAGTTGGACTACATTTGCAGTTCATTTTCCTTCCATAGTTCAATGGACAAAAGCTCACGAAGACTATAGAAGCTACAGAGAAACCAAAGAATTTATCTTCTAGATATACAAGGAAGCTCTACCCACAAAATCTCAACATTATGGTCGCCTACCTAAGACCTGCTTAGCAACAACAGCAGATGACATGTCAACACGAACAAGGAAAATTTCCCAAGCCCCCACCCCTAAATGAGGACCTACAGGCAATCAAGAACTGCCGAGAGAGAGAGAGAGAGAGAGAGAGAGAGAGAGAGAGAGAGAGAGAGAGAGAGAGACCCTGAGAGAGAGAGACCCTGAGAGAGAGAGACCCTGAGAGAGGATGAGCTCCCTAATAGGCTACCCAATCCCAAGTGGTCAGCCCTAAATACATACACATATGAGTAACACTACAACCACTCACTGAGTAGGATGGATAGATGATAGACAGACAGACAGACAAATGATAGCTGATAGATAGGTAGATAGATGATAGATAGATAGATAGATAGATAGATAGATAGATAGATAGATAGATAGATAGATGATAGATAGATAGATAGATAGATAGATAGATAGATAGGAAGAGATTGTGAATTTGGAGGGGGATGGTGGGAGACGTAGAAGGAGTTGAAGGTGAAGAGGGAGGCTTGGAAATGATGTAAATATAGTACTCGTGTTGGAAATTATAAAACATAAATTTTAAAAAAGAATGCATTTGTCTGAGTAAGCCCATACCTACAACTTTATCGTTCTGAAACATTATGGAATCCTATACAACCACTAAACATATCACACCAGTATGCTTCTTTTCCACCTATAGCTGTGAAAGTAAAGTCAGTTCTAAAAGTTCACACTGAAAACATTCACAGAGAGTCATGGATCTTTTTGCAAGCCTTCCCTGTTCCTTTATTGTCATAGCTGCAAAATCTGTAGTTGCAAACTGGGACTCAGGTAGGTGAGAATACATAACTGAATGATACACTTTAAAGGTATTCTTGAGTATAATATACATTCAGAGAAGCATACAAATCACAACTATTTATGTCAGTCACTGTCTTCACGAGCAAAGCATGAAAAACAACCATCTTTGTCAAAAATAGAACTTTACAAGAATTTTAATAGCTCTCCTCATGCCTTTTCAATCACTATGTTCTTTCCTAAGCATGAATTTTTTTGATGTCTGACTCCAGATGTTCATTTTTTTAAAAGCTAAATAAACAGAAGTATATAGCACCTACTCTTCGGGCCTAGATTATCCCACCTCAAATTTTTATTTAATAAATTCATCCCTATTATTTGTGTGGTTAATAGTTTGTTAATTGTTCTGCCTGTATGATATGATTCCTTCTTATGTGTGTGCCCCTTGGTAGACATTTAGGGTTATTATAGAATGAAAAAATACCGCTACGAATGTGCCACTTACCTATCACTGGTACCCACACTCACACAGTGCTATTGAGTTATAATAGAAGTGAAATCGTAGGTCACATATATCCAATTAACTTAGAAGACAATGCCAGTGTTTTCCAAAGGAGCTTTTTCAAGTTCCAGGTCCCTTTAGACAATGAGAAGCCCCTGCACCACATCCTGGCTAACATTTGATATTTCTGCCGAAATTTCATGTTTCCATCATGGTTTTGATTTCCATGTCCATAGCCGTGTGAAGCAGCATGTCTGTGATTTGAGTTTACATTTGTTCGCTTGGGAAGGTAACCACATCTCAGCATTAGCCCCACCTTTTGAACAGCCTGTTTTGAGAAGGGCCTGCTTATGTCATACTGTCCTTCCTCACTGACCTGTAAACATTCTTCATGAATTCTGGACTCTGATATTGTCTCATTTTTTCATTGTTTCTTTTGTTTGTTTATTTGTTTCTTATTCAAATATTTTCATGATTAGGAGTTCATAGTTTGTTTTAATTTTTGAGATAGATAATTTTGTATCCCAGACTGGCCTCCAGCTCACTATGTAGCCACACTTTTATTATATCTCTGCTAAGTGTGTAGTGGCTTATTACAGATAATATTTATAAGAGTAAAGATGGGACATTCACTGAGTCTACTAAAAGTAATCCATGTCTGTGCATGAGTCCTACTGAGTGTGTCTACATCAGCTGAAGTGACCCCATCTGTGCATGAGTCCTACTGAGTGTGTCTACGTCTGCTGAGGTGATCCTGTCTGTGCATGAGTCCTACTGAGCATGTCTATGTCAGCTGAAGTGATTCACATCCATGCATGAGTCCTACTGAGCATGTCTACGTCTGCTGAAGTGATCCCATCTGTGCATGAGTCCTACTGAGCATGTCTACATCATCTGAAGT
>CABHPR010153136.1:0-17472 GCA_902168415.1 Peromyscus melanophrys
GGCTTGGAAAATTTTGGATGTGCTGTGTAAGGGGCAATCACAAGCAGATAATTAGGGGGGAGAGCACTGTCAGTCCCTAAATGTCCAAGTGTCACCATGTGGGAAAGAGCTGCAGAGAGGAGCAGAAAGGACTGTTTCCAGAGAGGAATCCTAGGAGGCATGAGGCCCACATTTGGGACCTAAATAGCAAAGAACAATAGAGAGTCAAGAAAAGAGGGTCCTACTGATCTCCTCTTGGACTTGCAACAGGGAAAATTGCGTTTGTGAGAAAAGCCATCTGTAGCTGTGGCCAGAGTGGATACCATGTTTCAGAAATTTGCCTGCAGAAGAGGAGGAGATTAGTCATAAAGACCCAAACAAACCCATAGGATGCTGCTTCTGGAGGGTTAATAATTATGTAATAGTGCAGAAGAAGCAGAAAATTTTATCTATTAAAAATAACATGACTCTGGGTGGCAGTGGTGCATGCCTTTAATCCCAGCACTCGGGAGGCAGAGCCAGGCGGGTCTCTGTGAGTTTGAGGCCAGCCTGGGCTACAGAGCGAGTTCCAGGACAGGCACCAAAACTACATGGAGAAACCCTGTCTTGAAAAAAACAAAATAAATAAGTAAATAAATAACATGAAACTGAGGGTATTGCAGGCTGGTGAAGACCCAGGGAAGATGCACAGAAGTCAAAGTGGCAAACGTGTTTTGTTTATTTCACAGTTTGCATAATTACAGGTCGGCAAACAGAGCTGAGACTGGGGCCTCCCAAGCACACCCTTGATCTGTCACCAACCTCCTTGCTCAGGCACAGCCACTCATTTGTATGCTTAGCACAGCCTAGTGTTCAACAACGTTTGGGGAGAGAATGAACAAATAATTTATTTCTTGCTTGAAAAGTTAATTCATTTCTATTAATATTCCATTTATTACTTCTAAGTTGACCAGATTATTAAATTAACCATTATTTGGTAACCAAAAATATGCTGTAGAAACAGAATATAAATTGATTTCATCTTTTCCGTGACCACACAGTTAAGGAAGCGCTGAAGTCAATAGGAAAAACAGGCTGCAAATAGACTTCACGTCGGCCTCTGGGCTCCTGTCTTCTTCTTCCTTCTGTATCAGCTCGGAGGAGATGGTTTTAAAGTATCCTGACTTCTCCCATCCTGACCACCCATACTTGAGCAACTCAGGGGTCAGCCTTGAGGTCATAGCCTGAAACTCACTCTGACTCTCTGGGAAGCCCCCCACAGTGGGCATTTGTATAACTGAATTGTGGGGCCACTGTGTTTGTCAGTAAGACACTAGTTACTTGCTGCCTGGGTGTTTGTGTTGCTACATAGGATACATACATACCTCAATGTGGAGTTTTCTAGAATAAATGAGGTTGAGGTAAGAAATGCCCTGAAGAAACAAGCTACCTCTGACATCTCAGAGGTTCCTTCTTAGAATATATGCTCCTATTTTCCTGGCCCCTAGTCCACATACTGCTCTGCACTGGTGTTGTACATGGTATATTCCTTCTAGAAGAGCCCCACCATGTGGAGGAAGCTTCCTTCAGTGGTGATTTGAAGTTCCCAAACAGAAGATTGAAGTTGTCTTGACATTCCCATGTGATGGCTAGTTGGACTTGAGAAAGCCATTTTCCCTCTCTGGGCCTCCACACTTTCACTGCCAGTGTGAAGGGCAGTTCTAACTCTTTGGACTATTTTGAGAATCCAAGTGGAAATCTGTGTGAGAAGGTTTTGTGCACAGTAAAACCATTTATGAATACTGGGCACCACTGAAATGAGACTCATCGGATAGTTCATTAACTAAAAGCCCTTGGCTAACATCCAGGACAGACACCATGCTATACACAAAATTCCATTTTATAGCACATCATGTGAGAGAGTCCTAAGTCTTACCATTTTAAAATCCCATCTTCTGCTGCTTGCATATTTTAATGAAAATTCATTTGGATAGCAGCATGCTTGGAGCAAGACAGCAGTAACTAAATAAACAAATAATCAGACACGGATTAGGTTGTGATGGGGACAGGAATGGCTCCAGCATGCATCTCCCCGTGGAACGATGTGAGTGAGGTCAGCATGTCTCCCTCTGGGCCAGGACCTGCTCTGCCTCCCCAAAAGAAAGCACGCTGACCAACAGGGCATCTGAGGGGGCTGCAGAAAGTGAATGGTGGATAGTTGATGGTGTGTTTGTTTCTGACCATATCATTTTTTGTGTCTTGCTTCTTCTGTGCTGTCTGCCAAATATAAACCTCATGATTGTCTTGCTTGGCTGGGATGGTTGGAACGTCTACCCCTGTCAACTAGCATGTGACAAAGTAGTTGATTTGCTGAAGGTAGCAAATGACCCTTAATGTTCTTTTGTGAGAGGAGCTGATAGGGTCATGTCAGGATGTTTGATCCCAGTCATTTCTAACAGCACCCTGTTCTATATAGATGTCATGTGATCAGGCTGTGATTGAAGCAGTAGGTGATGGCAGACCTTAGGCTCTGTTTACTCAGCTCATGGGAGAAATGCCCTGGCAGAACCATAGTGAGCTCCAATCTGGGCATCTGGTCCATTTACATTCTACCTTATTTAAGAACCAACTTTCTCAGTGCCTCTTCCGGAAGCAATAAAAATGGCCTTATGGCTTTGAATTTAGATGCCACCAACCAACTTTATGACATCAGTCCCAGATGAGTGTCCCCTTCTATATAAGTACAGTTCTGGGTATTAAATGAGATAACACAAATATAGAGCTGTTATCTATGGCCTTATAAACCACAGCCATCCCTCAGTCCATCCCTTCCCCGTGCTCTTCCCTGCTGGCTATTCTGTACTATTTGTGAGCTTTCTATATTATTTGCAATTTTATTAATGCCTGTCTTAGAGGAATAGAACCATGCCCATGCATAGTTTTGCATCACTTGTAGCACTTAGTATTTTACTGAGCATAGGATGGACATTTAACAAGTGATTGGTTTGTTAGCTCAAGTCTATTTTGCTTTGTCAAGAGTGGTATACTAAATCCCATGCACATACCCACACTAATCAAGGACAAGGACTACATGGCCTGTGTAGAAGGGGAGTCATTTTGTCTTTGGGCCATGCTTCAGATTTAGACTCATTCATTTATTTTCTCATTAACATGCCTCATACACCTACTGTGTACTTGGAATCCAGGAGGTTGTGGTGTGGAGTGAAACAGCCTAAGTGTCTGTCTACAGAACATATGGCTTAGTAGGCTTCAGTCATGATTACCTGTAAGTATTTTTGCTGTTTCAAAAGAGAAATTATCCATGATTCCAAGTACTTAGAGATCATCATAACCAGAGAAGCTTGATGGTATGCAAATAATAACCTGCAGATTTTTATGCTTACCTGGCACTGAGCTGGAAACAGTCACCAGATGCCCTGCTCTGTCTATAGAACTTATTTTGCCCTTTATAAAGAAATCAACCATGTGAAGGAAACCACATCATCTAAAAAAACACCCATGGTCTATTTTAAGTGTGTGTACCAATCATGTTCTCTGAATACAGATGTGTTTGTCAAATGCACCTGATTTCATGGGAGGCTTGGATACAGATGTGACTAACCAGCCTAATGAGACACTGCCCTGGTGTGCTAGAAAAAGCTGTTAGGGCAAAGGCCACTCTCTCAGCAGGGGAAAGTACAGGTGTCTTTAGCAGTCAGAGTTGATCAAATGCATAGAAGAAAATTTGGTAACTTCTTGGAACTCACTGATAGTCTCATGCAGGCTTCCTGGAACAGAGAAGACAGGAGGAACACGGGGTGTGGAACTTCAAATGCTTCTTTTTTCCTCCTGCTCCTGCTCCCACTCCTCCTCTTCACCCCCCCCCTTCAATATGGAACTATTTCCTTGAAAATGACATCTGGACAAGGACACAGAATATCACCTCAGTGAATTGCCATAACTGAGCACACCTAACAGCACACACAGATTAGGAAACAACATTGTACGCCAGATTGGCCAAAATCTTCTACAGCCATGACTGTGCTTTACAAGTTGACTTCAAACATGGTGCCTAGCATGTTGGGTAAGTGTGTGGCTTTTCAACTTATATGAATAAATAGTATCATGAAGAGTATTCTCCTTGTTTCTTCACTCAGCACTGTTTGTACTGTGGCCTGCCTCTGTGGCGAATATTCTCAGTAGTGTGTATATTCTACATTTTATATATCTTCCAAATTATTCAAATATCCCTTTACATGACATTTGCCTAGGCCCCAACTTTTATCTAGGACACACTGCTGCTATGTAAAGTTTTGTATACATCTCCTATTCAATATATGACCTTCCTATTTTTATAAGAGGTGAAAATACACTTCAATTTCCAGAATTCAGGAAACTTTACAAATGCTGGAATGATTGAATCAATGACTCAAGAGAAGAAAAGTTGAAAAGTACAAAATAGATGTTGAGAAAAATATATCTATGAATAACATAGAGAGACAGGTCTAATTGTAATAAGGAACTTAGATTTCTCCAAATGTCAACACAAAAATTAGCTACTATTTTTGAGCTAATCATTAGTAATATCACCAAAGGTATATGGATATTGACTAGTGTAGATGCTAATGTTGGGTTACTTGATAAAGACTTTGATTTTGTCATGAAAATATGTGCAATATTAGTAGTTGAATTACATCCACCAAATAAATAAATAATAAATAAATAAATAAGTAAGCAGGCAAGCTACTCTTTATATGATAGCCACTGCCTCTGACTAGAGATTGTATCTTTTGGATCCCAGCTGCTTGGTGAAGCTATAAGAGAGCTTTGTGCTAATCTTACCCCATTTTACCCTGTGATAAGATAATGAGATGCGGGACTGGGTGTGTGACAAGCTGGTCGTCTCCAGCAGGCGAGTTGAGAGGCTCAGGGGCTTGGGCTGGGAGATTAATTAATGCTAAAAGACACAGTTTGATGTGGCAATGAAATTGCGATTATAATAATCTCTAATTATCTTGTACCGCAAGCGCCCTGCCTCTCCCAGGTGTTTCTTCTTGGTGAGAAATTGCTGCGTGTGCATGAAATGAAGCAAGCTGCAGTGTGTTTTGAGGCAGGTATGAATAGAAGCAGATAAAGGGTAAACACTGCCCTGCTTGGAAGCCAGGAGGTGTTTGTATTAGCTCTTTAAGAAAAGGGGAGCATTTAAGGAAAGCGAAGTAGAAATTATTTAATAGCAAGTGTAGCTGAGGAAGGAAAGAAAATTTGATGAAAGCTCCCCAAAGAATTAGAATCCTTACCCCACACTCCCCATGTTTAGGCACAGATTCTCCTGGCTAGGCTCTGTGTTCTCTGTGACCACTGCAGAACAAGATGCACCTCTAAGAGATGAAATTAAGCCTCATCATGGCAGGGCTAAGAGGGCTCCTTTTCATATGGCAGATGTCCCCTCAGAAGCAAACACTGGTTCTCTTTCACTCATGGAGGGTATATAATCACCAATGAGACAGCAGGGTCTCCCATTTCTCACCACATATAGGTAATGCCCTACCCCATGGTCTTTGACAGTGGCCATGTTCACAAAGCAAATGTGCACTACTCATGAGTGAGGAACCCTCACTCTGCTTCTAGACTATTCTGGAAATTTGGAGGAACCATGCCACAGGAGGGAGATTGACAAATCTTCTGGAGGATCAGTTAGAAGGGGTCAGAGGAGAGCCAGACCTTCTAGGTCCTTATACGCTGGAAAACTTGGCAGGAAACAGCAGGAACATCACACATCTCTACAACTTCCCCTCAGAGCACCCTCCCACACAGTGAGCCTCAGTTCTGGGAGCCAGCAGCATGGCAGGCAACACCCAAGGAAGGACTGTGAGCTTGGACAAGTGCTAGGACATCCTTAAGTCTGGCTTGGGGGTTTTGCTGCTATTTTTCTTTTTATTTGCAATGTGTAAAGTAAGCTCTTAGTTTACAATGACTATCTTAATATGGTAATGTGTTAGGCATATGCAAGTGTCTGATAAACATGATTGCTGCTATGGTGTTTTTAATCGTTTCTCTCTTGTCCTTGTTCTCAAAATCAATTGTCCTGCTCTCTGGGGAAAAAAAAAGCTGTCTTCATCTGAGTTCTAGTATCCAACTAGCCAAATGAATTCACTGGAGGGGACTTTCCCATGAGACATCTAGGACTGCACAATAGGACTGATGTCCTAGTCAAACTTAAAGAAATAATTCAGGTGGCCCCCTGGAGAACTGTTGCACCCTGGTAGCAGAGGCAAGTGTCTAAAAAGCTTGATGAGCCATGAATCCAAGAGCCATGAATGTGAGTAAGGGCTAAGAGAGTCTAATAAGTTGGACCCTGGTTCTTCACAGAATCCCTTGGTTATATATTCGGAGGTTATCTGATGTACAGTGCCTGTATGTCCGGGGCAGAGGCAGGGGCAGGGGCCATGATTAAGGGCTCATCTAGAGGCAGAGTGTGTTGTCAGCTCTGTTTCAGGCTTGTCGAATGGGAATAGAGAGATCCTGGATGGTGCCCCTGTGAAGCCAGTGACTGAGGGTTGGCAGAATTTTTCTATCATCTCTTTAAATGAAAACGACAGAGGTCTTCCTGGGGACTTAATAATGGACTCAATGAAGAGTAACGCTGTGTGGCTGCAAATGCCCTACAGAATGTTTTTTAATCTGTAGAACCAGTGCAGAATGCCTAAGTGGTTTCATGGAAGGCTTCTTAGTTTCATCATTTCCAGTGGGGCTGGAATGGAGCTGGCCTCAGCCTAAGGCCTCGGGAAGTTATATTGTTTTTGTCCACAGCAATGGACTAAGTGTGCACTGCCTACCCTCTGGAGAGTTCCAACCATTGGAAATCTTATATCTTCGTATGAGCAACAGAGTACAGAGCTCTGTCAACAGGCGCCAGCTGTATGGCAGGGAATAGGCCGACACAGGGATCCATACGTTGATTAACTGGCTGGCTGAGGAGAATGAGATATTCCACTGCCTCTTGCTTACACTTATCTCTTTAAAATTGCTTCCACTGATGGACACCCTAGGAAGAAGGAGGCTCGCTTACCAAGAACTACCCCAGGGTGTGCATGGATAGATGCACAGGATTTCAGAGGGAAGTGTTTGCATGTGGCTGGCTCAGCTGAACAGAAGATCAAACCTCATTTGTTTTCCATTATAATTGCAATCTGTGTTCAGGAATAAGGGCTCTGAGCTGGCAAGATGGATCAGCTGGTAAAGGCACATGCCATTATGTCTGATAACAGGAGTTCAATCCTCAGGACCCACAGAAATCTGGAAAGTAATGGATTAAATAATTTAGAACTCTTTTCATATTCAAAATTTCTGAAGATAGAGAGAACAGGGCAGGCATGGGGGCTCTTGCTACCTAGGACCAGCATTCCTCTGCACACGCTGTCTCTAGTGTGACACTTGACCTCACATCCTCAGCAGAAGTTCCAACCACCACACAGTTTTCCTCCTAAGAGGTCCTAAGTGAGGAGGAAAAGTCAAATGGCATGAAGCAAAAATGCTCTAGGAAAATTCTAGACAGCTCCCATACAGCTACCCCTTGAAGGTTAGAACTTGGTCACGTGACCACACCAAGTGCAAAGGAGGTTACACCACAGGCTTCACTAAATACTGGTGACTCCACGAAAGTGAGAATGGATAGTGAAATGGAAAGTTAGCAAGTTGTGCCTTGGATCAAAGAAACTGATTGCGTTTAATATCCAAAGATCAGATATCCTCAGGAATAGATGCTTTTCAAATGTTTTTTCTCTCTGCTGAACCCCGGCTTGCTTTCCTGTGATTAATCCCAGCTTCAAAGACTTGTGGAAGGCCTTTTAGATGGAATCTATGGAAAACGTTGGAAGCATCCTGGTCTGTATGTGTCTCTCACTGTTCCCTGTACATTTTGTTCAAGGTAAATTCAAGTCTGTGTGCAGGAGCTTGCCAGCACTGATTGATGGTCAGTGCCATAGGATTGACCCCTGTTCTCCCACTGACCTTTTCATGGTTGGGGAGCCAAGGCAAAGTGTCAAATGAGCAGTAATAGAGTCCCTTACATTTCTGGATGAAGAGTCCCAAGTGTCCTCAGGGAGCCTATCAGAGTCTATATAGCCCAGTAATGGACCTACAATAGAGAACATGTCAGAGAACCAACAAATTGGCTTAGCAAGAAAAGGACTTGCTGCCAAGCCAGATGACCCCATTTCAGTCCCAAGCCCCATGTAGTGGAAGGAAAGACCAACTCCTCAAAGTTGCCCTTGGGGACAGACAGACAGACAGATACAGAGAGAGAGAGAGAGAGAGAGAGAGAGAGAGAGAGAGAGAGAGAGACATGGACATGTACAAGCATGCACACACATACCTTCAAACAAGGTTCAGCAGAGGCTTTCAGAAGGTATGGCTCCTCCTTGCCATGCCCATCCCAGGTCAGCTCGTGATGACTACAGTCTACACTGGAGTCTCCGGAGCTAATGAGTGATCTGTACTGCACTTTTCTATTACAAACACTGCCTTCTCCTTATCTCTGGAATAGTTCAGGGACTTCAACCAGGCTTTGCAGGGTTTTAGAATACTTTTTTTCCTATAAAACCTAATTTTTAATGGTATCTTGTCAGTATTATTCTTCAGAACCAGGAAAACATTGTATTAAAATATGACCAAGGAAAACCATGCTTTCATCAACAGAAACTTACTTTGATTTTAAATGTCTTCTTTGTACCATAATGGTCATCTTGAGTTTCATTTCCTCCTAGTAAAACCTGATCAGTTAATTGATAGTAGTGAAAGCAAACCAAATCATTACAGAAATGTCACGTGGTAGTTAGGCACTGGGGTATGGATTTGGAAATGTATAAATTGAGTAGGCTCTAGTCCACACTCCAGATTTATATAAACACCTTGACTCTGGGATTTCAATTTCAAATGGCAATTATATTTAGGGCAAAGGTGCTGTGAAGAGATTGTGGACAGTTTAGAGAAAGCTTTTATCTTACTAGAAACTCAATGAAAGTTCTCTTTCTCTCCTCTCTCTCTCTTTATTTCTGTGTGTATGTGTATATGCACAGCATATAGCTGTGTGTATATATGTATATGTGTAGGTGTGCAGGTGTGTGTGTGTGTGTGTGTGTGTGTGTGTGTGTGTGTGTGTGTGTTCCAGGGAAAGCCAATCACGGAAAGTAACTGAGCCAACCTTTTTCCATCACTCTTACTTCTCAACTCTAGATTCTCTTCCCTGTCTGTAGTATTACTAGAAACAATCAAAGTCATGATCCATTTTAAGGCACTGCATATATTGTTCATTGTTTTCTGAAAGTTCCCTCTAGTGTCATACTAGAGACTGAAGACGTTCAGAGATAAAGCGTTTTCTATGCTACATTCTCCACACAGGCAGTAGCACTTGACTCACAGCAGAAAGGATACAGCCCTGAGCACTGTCACACTTCCTCCTACATCCCCATTAATTGTATCATATTTTCCATTGTCATTCATTTTTGTTACAGTTTCCATAATTGTTTAGCCTTAATTTGATGTTTTCATGCATCAATATTTTATAACCAAAAATCTTTTGGCTGTCTCTCTTCTGCTTTGATTGTCTGAATGTCTGACAACACTTTGAAGACAGCTTGGTGCCACAATATTTTGGGGTCACATTTTATTTTGCTCAGATTCTGGTAGAGTCTGTTCTGATATTTTCTAGCAAAGAATGCTGTTCTGTGGAAGTTTGACTTAGTCTGGATTGGTTTATGTTATTTCTTCCTGGTGACTTCTCTTTAATTTTTCACTAGATGCTAGAGAACTCTTCTTTTGTCCTCAACGCTGTATGAGTTAGATAGGATGGAGAACGTCATTATTGCCTCTTAGATTTCCTTCTCAAACCTGATGAGGATCTTACCTTTAGCCTTCTTGAGTCAATCACCATTCTTCATTTCTAGCTTACCTGTTGTACGCTAGCGTCTGCAGGGCAGCCTCAGCTCTTGCTGCCATCTTAGTCATGCAAAAACAGCCTTTTGCAGACCCTCTGTGATGGTTTTCATCCTCTGTTCCCACTGGATACCAAAGCTGAGCAGAAGACTCTGGTCTCTGTAACTCCAGTCTTCTCTGCCCAGATAGAAGAGAGGTGAGATGTTCTGATCTGAAGCAGTTCAATATCCAGGCTCTCATTTCTCCTCTCTGAGGTTGTAAAAGCCTGATTTTCAAATGGCTAGCCTAACCACCACAGTATTTCCTCATTCCACTTGGAGTGTCTAAGACCCCAAGGCAGTCAATCTTCCTCGAGAATTCATTCCCTTTCCTTTCACCTATTTTGCTAGTCCTTCCTATCCCCTTAATCTGAAATGGAATTTAATGTCTGGTGCACTGAATTAAAAGTGGGATCCGGCCGGGCGTTGGTGGCGCACGCCTTTAATCCCAGCACTCGGGAGGCAGAGGCAGGCGGATCTCTGTGAGTTCGAGGCCAGCCTGGGCTACCAAGTGAGCTCCAAGAAAGGCGCAAAGCTACACAGAGAAACCCTGTCTCGAAAAAAAAAAAAAAAAAAAAAAAAAAAAAAAAAAGTGGGATCCTACTAAAGGAATGTCTATGAATCGATTCAACTGACTATAAATGTATTATTATCACCATGTCTCCCAAAATTTTAAAGGAGTTTAAATGTGCTGCATATCATTCTTAGGGTTTTTGTGCCATTTCTCTCTGTCACTGTATGCTTTTCTACACACACACACACACACACACACACACACACACACACACACACACACAAAACTGTTCTACTTAGAAGAGCAAACAGCTGGACATAAAACCTGTTTTGGTCTTCTTAATGAATCAGAACTCCTGCCGTGGAGAGCAATTTCAGACTCACATGGGGAGGGGTTTGGTTTCTCATGGTATGTTACCAGCCAGTTCACTACAGGGCAGAGGGAGAAACCAAGAGAGCCCAAAGTCATGAATATCCAAAACAGCCAAGTCTATTTCTTCAAGGCTATGTCAGACCCAAACCCCCTCTAGAGCTGTTCTGAGTTTCAGATCCATTTGCAAATGAGCTGAGCACTCTGGGTAATGGGGATGGTTGGTAAATTCTATTCCACTTCACCAGTGAGCTGAAAAAGCATTGGATAATATGTTATGAGTTGTAGATCTGTTTGATTGCATTGTTGCAAAGTGGGAATTGTTTTGCAACATAGATTCTTAATCACTGAGGCATCTATGATTGAATGCGTCGAAAATTGGCTGAAATTGAAAGTTAACTATACTACAGACGGCTTATTCTGGTGTATAATTGAAAATAAATTCTAATAACTCTTCTTCAAAGAGCTGCTTGGAGGAAATTTCAAGCCCCCGGAACGGAAAAAAAAATAAAAATAAAAAAATTCTTTCTCAAAAAGCATCTTACTCTAGATAATGTGGTCATGGAAATAAAGCTCTCTTCCAAGCCCAAGCCAGTGCCCTTGATCTTTGAATGCAATGACCAAAACTTGTCAATATGGAGCGCTTACATACTAATTTTGTAGTTGCCTCCCACACTTTTATGCTGGGGAGGTCGTATCATTTCATTTTGAAGCCACTTTGGTATTGGCCTGTACAAGGCTAGTCCAACAGAAAAGAAAGAAGGGGTATGTGTGTGTGTGTGTGTGTGTGTGTGTGTGTGTGAGAGAGAGAGAGAGAGAGAGAGAGAGAGAGAGAGGAGGGGGGGGGGGGGAGGGTGGAGAAGTAAGAGCTTTGTTAATCAAATGACCTTAAGTTTGCAGCCTTCTTGATTTTTTTTAACCTTGACACTGTTTTCTCTTAACCTCAATTCCCAGCTCTGTAAAACGGGTTTAATAGTATGATTTAATTTTTCCTATTTTGTACAGTTGTTAATATTATAAATAATGTCAGCATTAGAGATGTGTACCTAGGATACATGGCTTTGGAAATGTTAAAGAAATTATAGAGGGATGGGGTCTGGGGACACGGCTTGGTGGATGGAGCACTCACCCACCACATAAGCATGAGGGGCTGAGTTTGAATCCTCAGAACCAGCCTGGGCTGGGAGCATGCATCTGGAATCCTAGGGTTCCTGCAATGAGATGAGAGACAGCGGCAGGTGAATTCCTGGAGCTGGTGGGCCTGATAGTCTACTGTGCACCTGTCAAATGGCAGGTGAGAACCAATACCCAAGGTTATCCTATGATCTCCTTACACACATACCATAGTGTGTGCATCCACACACATACACGCACATACACAAAAATTGTGGGCTTACTTATACATAAAATGCATGTTTATTGACTTAGGCATCTTCTCAATTAAATATTTTAAACTGTAATTCTGTGCCAATTCTTCACAGCCAAAGGCTATCAATGGAATAGGAGAATCAGGAAGGAGTCACCAAGTCTCATTCTGGTCATAAATGGAAAAAGAACAAATTTCCAATCTTGGCTCACATGTTAACATCTTTAAGCTTTATTTTTTTTGATAAAAGTGAAAAAATCACTTTTTGTGTTTCTCCAAGACATGATCAGTGTTACACAGAACTAGGCAGAGTTCCCTTGATAGATGAAGCTCTTTCTAATTGTCTGCTTGTAGTGATGGTGATATGGCTACAGTTTTTCTGCACTGCTAGGGGGCCTCGTGGAATTAATACAGGCTTAAAAATGACACAGATCTGTGTTCCCTGCCTCTGCAGCTGACAGGCTGAAGACTCCTTGACAAGCGTGTCTCTGCAAGGTTGTGTTTCCATACACACAGTAGAAACTGTATGATCTCTTGTAGAGCGAACTTGGGGCTTTAATGAGATAGCACACGTGATAGGCAATAGCATTTCTTAACTGTCTCCTTAATCTGTCTTATTAAACTGTCTTCTTAACCCCAATGTAATTTGAAGACTGTGTTGGGGCAGACCTGGATTTCAGTGTTGCCTTTTTGGTGATGATGTCTATCTGGGAGTGCCCAGATCAACTGTCATCTTGAAGGTTGGGCAGGCACCCAGAGTGCCTGCAAAGCTGGCGTTGCTCATGTTACAAGGTCTCTTCTGCACCCCCCACCCCTCAGCCTCTTGGCTTCTGACTGAGATACCTGCTGCCTTGTCCAAGCTAATGGACACCCACAGGGATGGATGCATGGTCATGTCTGGGTCTTAGTCAGTGCCACAGTGAAAAGTGAGCCCTGGAAGTACTGCCTACGCAGCAGGCACACCTGTCCCTAAGCACCTGTGGGTGCTGCTCCTCAACCTGTCTTCTGACCAGAGTCACTTTCCATGAGGAGAGAGAGGGCAGCAAACCGGAAGTGATAACCTACCCCTCAGGATGTATTTCGTATGGTCTCAGAGGGGTGTGTGTGTGTGATTCTAGGACCTTCTGCTGACAACTGTCATGACTCCTTCCCTGGTTCCCAAAGGGAATTCCCAGGGTTCCCTATATTCTTATGTTTTCCCCATGTCAACAACAAAAGCAAATGGTCTCTAAGCTATGGTCTCTAAATAGACTCCATACATCAGGCCAGCTGTCCATCTGTTTCTGCAGGGCTGTTGACTTGCAACTTGCCTTATGGAGAGAGATGGACATTATGGTCCCCTAATCTTGCTCTGTGATCTTCTCTGCCACTATCTACCTTCTTCCAAGCTCTCATGCTCAAACCAAAGGGAGCACTATCACTATGCTGCCCTCAAATTGACAACATTTTATATACCAAAGTAAAGCCAGAGCCCAGATCTGGCCATGCATAGAAGGTATCTTGCAGGGATCTGGAAAAGATTCAACAAAAGCTAAAATACTCAGAACGCATATATCCTCAAGAGAAGAAATGTTTCTTGTTTCTAAGCCCTCCATCCTCATCTCTTCTCTCAGCTTCTCCCCGGGCTGCGAACCCTACCCCCACACCTTCCTCAGTAGCCTATATATCCTGACAGTTCTACCTGATATGTGGCACCTAAGACTCAGCAAGTCATCGTAGGTGTACACCATGTTTGTCTGACCTGGCTCACTTGCCGTACTCATTTACAGGGAGGAATAGCACACATATATTGGTTCTTGGGGATGATGCTACAGGAAAACTGAGCCCTACAGATAATATCCAGAACACGGTATTTATATAAGCAATTTATACAACACAGGCTACAGTCTGCTTTAGATGTAAATTTAAGTAACTTAAAAACACTGTATTAAAAAAAACAGATTTCTGGGGGTATAGAAAGATGGCTCAGCAGTTAAGAATACTCTCTTCAGACGACCTATGTTTCATTCCCAACATCCATGTTGGGAGGGTCACAACTGCCAGTAACTCCAGCTCCAGGGGATCTGGCACCCTCTTCTGGCCTCTGTGGGCAACTGTACTCATGTGCACATACCCCCCCTCTCCCCAAGCCACCCCCTCAACATTCTAACCCCTCCCCTACCCCATACCCATAATTAACAATGAACCAAATCTTTAAACTATATATATGTGCTGGGGACGTAGTTCAGTTGGTAGCTTGCCTAGCATGCATGGAACCCTGGTTCAATCACTAGCAACATGTAAACTGGGCATAGTAGCCCGTGCTTGATAACAAAGGTGTTGGTCTGGAATTGTTCTGGTTAAAATGTGACAGGTTAGCTTCAAGTCCTGCCTGTCCAGGCATTCTGCCCTCCATCACTCTGTTGAAGATGAAAGTTAAGAATCACCTTCTATAAACCTAGACCTTTGTCCAGGCTTTGCAACAGTTTTGGACAAACTTTTTGAAATCAGTTGCAATCTCTCTGCATGCCAGATGAAAAATCTTCCAGGAAATGGCTGCATAAACAAGGCTGCAACAATTGCAACATCAGTGAACATGTTAATGTGGAAGGGGAAAATTTTGCAGAGTTCCACCCCTAGAGAAACAACTAATGTCTGCAGAGAGGAGGCGATTTAGCCTCTCCCAGGGATGAAGCTCCGTTATGGATTGTCCAATGCAGAGTGGTCAGCCTTTAAATCATATTTACATATATAACAAAAACAAACTCAGCTTCTTGTATTTATATATTTGTACATACATATATACGCATACACACATACATGTCTCAGTACCACTAATAATCAAAGAAAAAGAAGCTATCAACTTGAGAGTGGAGGGTGATGGCGGAACTTGAGGGAAAGAAGCTGGGAGGGTAGAGGGAGGAAAAGGTGTAATTCTATTTCACTTAAAAACATTCAAATGTTTAAAACAAACAAACAAACAACAAGAAAAGCAAAAACAATTTACTGAAGCAGGAGGTTGGAGGGAGACTTGGTGATGGTTTTTAGTGGCCCTCTTACCCTGTAAGGAAAAGTCGTGAAACACGACAGAATCCACTAGCAAGAGTTTTATTAAGACAAGGAGAAAGGGATAGATGTGATCAGGCCTAGCGAAGGACACATGTGAGAAAGGGGTAGGGGAGGAGGGGGAACATGGGGCCTGTCTTTTTAAGGGCTAGCTCGCGCCTGCGCACACAGGCCCACATGGCTACTCCACACATGCACATAGATCACATGGTCACGCCGCACAATTACGTGACCATGCAACCATGGGGCATGGGTTACATAGGACATATGACCTGGAAATGACTAGGCAGAAATGACTAAGTGTCCCGCCGCTGGGCGTGCGCGACCATGGGGGCATGGTTGGAATTCCTATCACTTGGTCCACATCAAAGTGGGCTAAAATATGAGACCATATAAAAAATGTTAAAACTCATAATAATGATAAGAATAGTAACAACAACATCAATAACTTAGACCTGTCCACTGTCCCAGAACCCACAGAAAGCCCTTATGCCATAGAGAGTTGATGCCATTTCCCCAGATCGGCTGGAGAATGTCGAAGCTGAGTTTCAGTGTCAAGCTACATGGACCTCACTACTTCCACTACCTTGTATTGCCTCTTCTCTAATAATTATTAGACACTATTAGCCACTGCAGAAGATGTAGAAGATTCTAGAATGTTTGAATGTTTGTTGGCATGGAGCTAATTACTGATATAGCATTAAAATGAAAAGTGATACTATTGCCATCTTTTCCCTTTTCTTTGTTGGTTTGGGAATTGACTAGGAAGCTGCTGACTAGACCTGGTTCTCTTTGCTGGTAGCGTTTTTCCTCCCATGAAAATTGTATTTTATCACACAAGGATTTGGTAGTTTAAATGGAAATGCTTCCTGCTTAGAAGTTACAAAGAATATATATATATATATATATATATATATATATACATATATCTTAAAAAAAAAGATGCACTACTTTTCATGTAACACCATAGACATTCTACCTGGTGGGTCAGACACTCAGTTCTCACAGAACTGAGAATCGCAGGAATCATTTCTCTGTTAAACTAAGAAAGGCGACAAGAAGCTCGACTTTCTGCTCCCAGGTGTTGCCCCAGCTCCTGCTCCCTGGGAGTTCTCTGACCTCCTGGGGAGGGACTGCAACTTCCCAGAGGCAGGAGGCCTGGCTCTCCCTCCAGCTCTTTGGGCTAGGAGGCTGCAGCCTCCACCCCCCACCCCAGAGGAGGCTGGCTGCCAAAGACTCTGACTGGGACTGTCTATCTGTTTTCTTTCTTCTGTGATGTCCTGCTACTCCCTTAACCTCCTCCTCCTCAGCATCTGGGCAGAATATAATCTTCAAAAGGCTTCTCTAAGCATGAGAAAAGGAGGAGGCCTCGATACTCGCAGGATAAACATTTGCGCCTTGCTCTTGTGACAGAAAGACAAAGCAGAATAGCAGAAATGGGTTCGGAAAGGTTCCCATCTGCCTATCTGAAAACAGCAAGTTTCCTTCTTATCCTTTGAAGGCCAAGTTCAGCGAGGAAATTATCCTTCCCAGTAGACGATCCCTGCAGGCCCTGATAAGCCATATTTTGGTGTTGCATGAACCATGGGGCTGACCTAATTTGCCATTTTTTTGTCTTGCTAATGAGGCTAACTCTACCCCACTGTTTTGGAAAAGATATCCTGTTACCAGCACAGTGACATGTGACACATGAGTCCAGAGGCCACATTTGCATTATGCTACTCCATTGGTGACTTCAATTAAGTGCTGTGTCTCTGAAGCCAGGCTCCCTGCTTCCTCAATATGGAAATTACCTGTGATGGTACTTAAAATGCTGGGGATGTCCTTGTCCCCCTCACTGTCAAACTATGAATCAGAATTTCTAGGAGGGGCCAGGGCACTGCATTGTTTAGAATCTGTCTAAGAGGAGAATGTATTTATGGAAAATGGGCTCAGGAGGGCATTCCCTCACAGTTATCCAAGACTGCTGGTGTTTACCTGCTCTTTGGCTGCCAGATAAGAACTCCAGCACCCAAGAACTGTGTCCACTGTACCCAAGGAATCACGAGAATATGTTGTTCAAGACTTGAAATTGTTTTTACACATGAAAATGAAACAAGAATATTGTTTGGCTTGTGGGATGGATTCTGGCACTAGGGAGGTAGAGGCAAGTTTATCTCCAGTTGAAGGTCATCGTGGGTAGAGGGTGGGGGCAAGGGAGGGGAGAGAGAGAGAGAGAGAGAGAGAGAGAGAGAGAGAGAGAGAGAGAG